>CAUYLG010038522.1:0-23286 GCA_963573385.1 Cacajao melanocephalus
AAGAAGAAGAAGAAGTTCCGTAAAGAAACCCAGGAAGATTAGAATGCAAGTGGACATTCTCTGGGAGGCAGAGCGCACCATAGCCCAAAGTCACATTCCCCACCCCATGTCCTGTTCCCCAATAAAAACAAACTCATAAAAGTTGGTTCATGCTTTTTATTGAACACCTTACATGGGTATGGACAGGGCCTATGAGTGGGGCAAGGCAGCAATGACAGCCTCAGTGAAGTCATGGCAAGTAGCATAGCCACCCATGTCAGAGGTTCGAACCTGTGGGGGAGAATTACCATCATCCATGTGGCCCGGGGTCCATCCCAACAAAATCCCCATCACCACCCAGCAGTCTGTTCCCTAAGGAAGCCAGCCCAAGGACAACCTAGGCCCTGCCCAGTAAGGTGACCATGGTACACTGCCTAGAGGTGCAAAGTCTCTTCTGGTCCACTGCACTGAAGGGTATGGGGAGTGTGGTCCTTGAAATAAAGGGCTCTAGCTCCCATGGGGGTGCAGGTGACCGATGACAGACTTGATGAAGTCGGTTGTGGTGCTGTAGCCGCCCATGTCTCGAGTCCGCACCTACAGCCACCACCGGCAACAGCCGTGGGGAGGAAGAAAAGAGAGCCCATGAAGGGAGGTAGGGCAACGTGACTGAGGAGATGGAATCCAAGAAGGCATGATGGATAGCCAGAAAAAAGAGGCAGTGCAGCAGGATGGAAGGAGCCAGGCTGGGAAGCACATGGACCTGCCCACTCCTCTTAAGCCACTATTAACTGTGCTGCAGCCAGGGCAGGAAGGAGGCTGAACAGGCAAAGATGATGGGAAATGCAGATCAGAGGTGGGATGTAGCTACCTTCATTGGAAGAAATAGAGAGAGGCAGGACCACGTGAGAGGACAAGACCAGGCAGGGGAAAGCAGATGGGATGTGAAGGTGAAGCTGGTGCCTCAGCCTGCCTGTATCCCTTGCTGTTCCACCCCCAGGAAAAGCTGCAAGTTCTGCATTCAGATGGCCCATGAAAAGGGCAGTGAATGGAGCAGGAAAGAGGGAACAGCAGATGGGATCTAAGAGGCAAAAGAGATAAGGAGGATGAAACAGCCAAGAGAAGGGAGGTGAAGAGCAGCCCTGAGAGGGATGCGGGAATGTCAGGGAGCAGATGTCCTGGGGACCTGGGGGAAAGGAGACCCCCACTCAGCTTCCCCAGGGAGTAGTGCCAAGGTGCTGACCCCAGAACTACTCTAAATCCTGAAGCCAGCACTACTCTTCTAAACTCACCTTGCCAACTTTGATCACCTTCTTCACCGCATCTGCAATCATGCTGGAGTGATACTCAAGACTGTGGATACGGACAGAAGAAACTGAGACTCCCCCAAAACACTGCCCCCAATTTCCCCACCTGGCTCCTCCTCACAACACTCATCCTCTGCCCGCAGCCTCCTGTGACCTACTTGAGATGCCGCAGCATGTTGGAAGCCGACAACAACATGGCCGTGGGATTGGCTATATTCCTGCCCACTGCCTGGGCAAATGGGTGCCGGGCACCCTGTGGAGAGAGGGGCAGGCTAGACACTGGGAGGAGGCAGGAGGGGTATGCAGAGGCTCAGGTTGGAAAAAGACATTATGGGAGGGAGAGGTCAGGCCAGGATCACTGAAAAGAGGCAGCGTGGGGGAAGAACAGGCCAAGATCACTTAGGAAGGGGAGACGCTGAGATGAGGGAGGAATGGCAGGCTTGGGGTCAGAGACATGGGACGTAGCAAGGGCCGAGGGAAAAAGCAGCCTCACTCACCGTCTCAAAAACTGCGTACTCTGCACTATAGCTCTCACCAGGGACCACACCAGCTCCCCCAACAAGGCCAGCAGCCAGATTGTCAATAATGTTCCCGTAGAGATTGGGCATCACAAGCACATCAAACTGGTAAGGATTCTGCACCAGCTAGAGGGTAAGATGTAGGCATGAAGTGAATTCCACTCCACCCTCCTCCTTGGCCCTACGAGTGGAGATGTGGGGAGGGCCTCACCTGCATGCAGCAGTTGTCTATGATCATTGTCTCAAATTTGATTTTGGGATACAGTTCAGCAACTTCCTCACAGCACTGCAGGAACAACCCATCCCCAAGTTTCCTGTCCATGGGCCAAAGGGGACAGAATCAGCCAAGAAAGTGCGGGGGCTACCTTCCCAGGAACCCATCGTACACAAAGCCATGTCCCTCACATGATGTTGGCCTTGTGGACAGCAGTGACCTTGCCCCGCCCCTTCTTGGTGGCATAGTCAAAGGCGAACTTTGCAATCCGCTGAGACTTGGCTCGTGTGACAATCTTCAAGCACTCAATCACACCCCTTGCACTCTGGGTAAGAAGAGAGCAGCAGCTAGGTGACACTGGGAAGGGAAACAAGGAGCTCCACCTCTCTCCCACCTTCATCCCTGCCGTCCTCCAGTTTCTGGGGCCTCACCTCATGCTCCAGAGAGCTGTACTCCCCTTCCGTCTGCTCTCTAATGATCACCAGGTCTAGATTGTTGTGCCGAGTCATATACCCAGGAAGTGACTTCACATGGACTACATTGGCAAATAAGTCCAACTTACGCCTGTGGGTAGGCAGGGCCATCAGCTCTGCTCCTGCTGTCCTGGCGCCTCTGAAGCATTCGCCCTACCCGCACCACCTACCTCAGCCGCATATCATAGGAGGCTAGCTCCCCCTTATACTCCATCGGGGTATGGATCTTTCCTGCGTAAACAAAGTGGGGAAAAGAGTGTCAATCACAGGCCAAGCCAAAGGGAGCCCAGACCAGTGTCTAACCCCCTTAGGAACATAACGTAACCCAGACTCCCATCTCCCACTCCCAAATCAGTAACTTTTAAATTGCCTCTGGGGGCAAGGGGCAAAGGAGAATAATGTATAGTTAAAGCCAGAAACATTTCATCTATTGTTTTTTTTGAGACAGGGTCTCACTCTGACACCCAGGCTGGAGTGCAGTGGCGCAATCTGGGCTCACCGCAACCTCCGCCTCCCAAGTTTAAGTAATTCTCCTGCCTCAGCCTCCCTAGTAGGCTGGGATTACAGGCATGTGCCACCACACTGGCTAATTTTTTTTTATTTTTAGTAGAGATGGGGTTTCACCATGTTGGCCAGGCTGGTCTCAAACTCCTGACCTCAAGTGATCTGCCTACCTCAGACTTATTGCTTTATTTCTAGTCACTATATTTAATTTACTTTGAAATTTTAAAACGGAGAACAGATTTTTTTCTATTTATCAAAAAAGAACCTGGCTTTAATAACAAGTTGAGAGACAATGCTAGCAGATCTGTGACCTTTTTAGATGTTGCTGTGCCTTCTTCTTATTTGACATTTTTTAACCCAACACCTACTGAATATCAATTATATGTCAGGCAATAAGGATAGCAACTAAAACCACACAATTCTTGCCCTCGAGAAGCAAATGGTACACTGGGAAAGATAGATAATATGAAAAACATGATAAATATCATAGGAAAGTTGCATAGCAACACAGAGGAAATCCTCTCAAGATATATAGCACAGAAGAGCTGGCACTTCAGCCCACACCTTAGTTTAAGTGAGTACAATGGGCTGAACAGTGATCCCTGAAGTGACTGTCCATGCCCTGAGCCCCGGAACAAATATATGTGACCTCATTTGGGAATAGAGGCTTTGCAGATGTAAATTCAGTTAAGGATCTTGAGACAAAATCATCCTGGATTAGGGTGAGTCCTAAATCCAGTGATAAATCTTTAAGGAGAAAAATAATAGAGACAGAGGGGAAAGAAACAGATTGGACTGATGCATCTACAAGTCAAAAAACAGCAGGAGCCACCAGAAGAGGGAAGAAAGCATTCTCTCCTAAACCTTCAGAGGAAGCAGGGCCTTGCCAACATCTTAATTTCAGACTTACGGCCTCCAGAACTGTGAGAGAATACATTTCTGTTATGTTAAGCCACCAGGTTCATGGTAGTTTGCTATGGCAGCCATGGGAAACTAATACAGTGAATGAGTGAGAAGGACTCTGACAGGCAGCATCAAAGAAAGTAAGTTCTGGGTAGAAGGAGCAGTGTAAGTCGGGTAGCACATATTTGGAATCGAACATACACAATCTAGTGTGATCAAAGCACAGAACAAGAGTTCTGGAACCAAGGCAAAAAAAGTTAAGGGCCAACTAGAAAGAACTGACTTTCCTATGGTAAGGCTGGGCCTGGAAAAGTCAGGCTGTTCTTTGCAAGAGAAGACAAAAAATTAAATGAGGAGATTAAAGCAGGCAAGACTAAAGAAAACGGGCAGCTAGGCGTGGTGGCTCACCTATAATCCCAGCACTTTGGGACTCCAAGGTGGGTGGATCACTGGAGGTCAGGAGTTTGAGACACGCCTGTCAAACACGGTAAAACCCTGTCTTTACCATAAATACAAAAACTAGCTGGGCATGGTGGTGCACATCTGTAGTCCCAGCTAGTGGGGAGGCTGAGGCAGGAGAATTGCTTGAACCCAGGAAGCAGAAGTTGCAGTGAGCGGAGATCACGCCACTGCATTCCAGCCTGGGCAACAGAGTGAGACTCTGCCAAAAAAAAAAAAAAAAAAAAAAAAAAGAAAGGGAGGGGAAATGGGGGGGGAGGGAAGGGGGTGGGGGAGGGGAAGAAAAGAAAAAAGGCAGCTAGAAGTTATATTCCAGAAATGCAATGAACAAGTTGATGTAGCCTCAGGACAGACTCAGAACCCCTGGAACTTTTCTGCACAGCTGACACAATCTCTCAACTCCTGGGTTCCCAACAGGAAGGAAAAAATTTCCAAATACCAGTGGTGGTTGCCCTGGAGAATTAATATAATTGCATACCATGTGGGCAGAAGGGCTTAATAAACATTGCTCATTTGATTTTAAATGGCACATGGACAAGTACCAAGAGAGCACACATACCAATAATGGCCACTTTGTTCTCCTTCATGGAACTCAGCACCTGCTCCAGCTTCTCCTCGGATGCCATATTCTGCACCTCACTCAGGTGGTGCTCCTGGAACTCCACCGGGACAGCGGCAGCCTTCAGAAACAGGTTCCCAAAACATCACAGTCAAGGCCAAGTCCTTTCCAATGCTCTATTTTCCTCTGATCCCCGAGGTCACTCACCTTGAACACCTCCTTGACGGCGTGCATCAGCTCAGGCCCCACACCGTCTCCCGGCAGCATGGTCACAGGAAAGGAGCCCTCCACCCTCACGTCCTCGGCCTGAATGGGGGAAGTGGGGAGAAGCAAAGATAGAGCTGGGACGGGAGCAGGAATCCTGGGAGTAGGGAAGTGGGGAAACCCGGGAGGGGTGGGGAAAAGCCAGGGGAGAGAGCAGCGAGGAAGGGACAGGGTCGTGAAAGAGACCCCAGCCAGATCCGTGCATACCTGACTCCGCGATGCAGCGTGCGCCGCGGCCGAGGTACTCAGACCTCTCCATGCCCCGGGGTTCCCGGCGGAGACCAGCGCCTGCAACAGGGACACACAAGCCTGTAAGGGCAGATTTGAGACCTCCAGACCCCGAACACTACAGTGACTTTGCTCTGTTTAGGAACCCTACGACAAACTCTCCTCTCCCTCGCCCGCCCCTGCCCGGCGTGTCCCCGCGCCTCACTCGGGTCAACCAGCGGACACAGTTCAGTGCCGCCATGTTCTCCGCAGGAAGTCGCGTGGGAAGCAACGGCATAAGCTGGCGCGGCCCGGATCCCGACTTCCGCCCTGTGCGGGTTGCTTGGTGCTTGTCTCTCTGCACCAACCAGCACCTGCCTGCTTACGCCTGTTTCTCCTCTTTTTTGCTGGTGGAGAGGGTGCGCAAGCACTTTGTCTCTTGCTTTATTTTCAGTCGCCATATTTAATCTACGAAAAATGTAGCGTCATATTTATCAGATGAGGACCTGAGCTTAACAAGAGATTGAAAGAAAATCCTAAGGAAACTGTTAAAAATTTTGTGTCAGTGCGTTTGTTATTCTTTTAACCAGTATTCACTGAACACCTGTATATCAGGCTCTCGAGGAACACAGCACAGTCCGTGGGAGGTGTCTGTCGGGTTTCTCCGCCAGTCTCCGAGTGCCCAATACCTCTGTATTGCCCGTTGCCTCGTTGTTGTTGTTGTTGTTGTTGTTGTTGAAACTAGAGTCTAGCTCTGTTGCCCAGGCTGGAGTGCAGTGGTACGGTCTTGGCTCACTGCAACCTCCACCCCCCAGGATTCAAGCGATTTCCCTGCCTCAGCCTCCCAAGTAGCTGGGATTACAGGCGTGCGCCACCACTCCAGGCTCATTTTTGTATTTTTTTAGTAGAGGCGAGGTTTCACCATATTGGACAGGCTGGTCTCGAACTCCTGACCTCATGATCCGCCCACCTCGGCCTCCCAAAGTGCTTGAGATTACAGGTGTGAGCCACGGTGCCCAGCCTCGCCTTGTTTTTTTTCTTACAGGATCTTGTTCTTTGCTCTGGCAGTTGTTTCGCTAATTGTGTGTCCTGGACTTGAACTCCCCAGGACAGGCACATAAATGGTGCCAGAAATGAGTTCAAGCATGTAAGTGTGACTAAAGGGAATTTCAGACTGATCTTTAAAATAGCAATCATAAAAAGTAAAAAGAGCCTGGGCAACACAGGGAAACACCGACTCTACAAAAAAATTAAAAATTAGCCAAGCATGGTGACACACACCTGTAGTCCCAGCTACTTAGCAGGCTGAGGTGGGAGGATTACTTTGAGCCCAGGAGATGGAAGCTGTAGTGGGCCGTTATGGCACAACTGCACTCCAGCCTGGGAGACAGAGCGAGACCCCATCTCAAAAAAATTCCAGTCACGATTTTAGATGTGTACAATTGACTCACCTAAAGACAAACTGATACAGGAAGATTTGCCTGACCCACTCTTCTGGAAGTGTGGTTTTTGGATCACCTGTCCAGATGAACCAACAGCAACTTGTTAAAAATGCAGGCTTGTGAGTCATACCCCGTTTGCTGAATCCAAATCTCAGTCATGGGGGCCCAGAAAATATTTCTCTAACAGGCTCCCCTTGTTAATACACACTGAAATTTAAGAACCACTAGCTAGGTTGTCTGTGATAAGTTCCTCCTTTTTATATACCTCATCCAGCCAAAAAGGTGGCAAGGCAAAGGCATTCTCCCAGCCCAAGGGAGAGGATGCTGCGGTTCTAATTTCGGGGACCAAAAACATAGGCTCTGTGCCTCCTCTGCAATCCTTTAGGTGAGACATTTTCCTCTACAGTAGTAGGATAAGAAGATTAAATTAGATAATGTGTAAGAGTTTTGAGCAAATTAAAAGTACTGTGTAAATATAGGGCTGTTATTATAGTTAATATAATATTAATATAACACATTCCTATTTCCATTAATATATCCCATGAAACCGATCAAAACCAGAGAGCACCACCAGCTTGCTCCCACAGACTCCCTAGTCCCAGCTTCCAAATCACTAGTACCATTCGCCACTATCTTTCTTCTCCAAATATTTCTCCTTCTGATTGAGAAAAAAATAGAAGATTTACAACCTCTGCCTCGTGGGTTCCAGCAATTCTCCTGCCTCAGCCTCCCTGTTAGCTGGAATTACAGGCATATGCCACCACGCCTGGCTAATTTTGGTATTTTTGGTAGAAACAGGGTTTCAGCATGTTGGCCAGGCTGGTCTCAAACTCCTGACCTCAGGTGATCCGCCTGCCAAAGTGCTGAGATTACAGCTGTGAGCCACCATGCCTGGCCAGATCTACTCTTTTTTAAAAACTACATTTTCTGTTGCTTCAGGAAATTTAGGGTAAGAAAGAAAAGAGATGTATCATCTTAATCCAATCTCTGATGATAATATTTTCTAGACGTGTGGTCTTGCTACGTCGCCTAGGCTTGTCTTAATCATAATTTTCTTGAGGGTAACTACATCATTTCCATCCCTAAATTCTGCACAGACTTGGTCCCTGCCTAACACACACTCAAAAAATATCTGCTAACTGATAAAACACTAAGCAGACGCCACCAAGGTGGTAGGAACTGATGGAGATTACCAGTGGACACAAGCCAAGGAAATGAGACCATTATTGTCTGAAAGCCATTGTGTTCTCCCCATGAATTCAGCAAGCTCTCCTGGCCTTCAAGTCCCCACAAGGGTATCTTTGACCAATAATGGAGAAATCCAGTCAAGATCTTTGAAAAGTTTCTTAACCAATCTCTTAGGGCAGGGGAGGAAGGTTATACCATCTTGTTCTCTTCTAACTGTTATGGAGTCTCCTCTGCTTAGCACAAGAGGCCACAGTGATGGATAAGCTGCCTATACTTGAGTGTTCAGTGTGACGATGAGTGACTTGAATGTCTGCTTCCCAGGCTTACGAATCCTCCAGTACAGGAGTCCTAACTTGGGGTCTACAGAACCCCATAGGTGTCCATGAATAGGAATCAGTACTATGAACCTGGGTGGGGAAAACCCAAAAATCACAACTTTATTCTCATTAACCTCTAACTGAAATGTAGCATTTCCTTTCATTATGAATGCAGGTCAGAGATCACAGTGCTACCTGTAGTACTCTTGACTTTGTCAATCATAAAAAGGATAGACATTTTCATACCACATTTTCGTTGTAGTAGATATCTTAAAATATCACTTACTTTAATCCCTATTTTTACATTATTTGACCCAATGCTAGACTGTGTGATTTAGTGAATTAATAAAGCAGCAAACATAGTAATATGTTGCAAGGTAGCTTTTGTTCCTTTTTCTTTTTCTCTTTTTAGAGAGTTTCAGTCTGTTGCCCAGGCTGGGGTACAATGGTGTGATCACAGCTCACTGTAACCTCAAACTCCTGGGCTCAGGCAATCCTCCCACCTCATCCTCCCAAGTAGCTGGTACTACAGGCATGCACTGCCATGCCTGGCTAATTTTTAAATATTTTGTAGACATGAGGTCTTGCCATGTTGCCCAGGCTTGTCTTAATCATATTTGTTTTGTAATTCTATTTATTTTACGTATTTAGAAGCCTCTTCTAAGAAAGATTCCATAGGCTTCACCAGCCTCCCAAAGAGGTCCATTGCACACAAAAGTTTCAGAATTTCTGGTATATTAGGCCTACTGGATTTTTTTTCTGAAACCATGAACAATCAAAAGAGTGATTAACAAATGACAATTCCTTGAAGACTGAAGTCTGAAAAAGCTTCTTGGAAGAGAGAATTTGATCTGTGGTTGAAAGGATAAACAGAATTACAGAGGAGAAGTGATTACACTCTAGGGAAAATGGAAAGACAACAAAAGTGCTGTCTCAAGTCAAACTGCTCTAGAAGCAGAGCCCAAGACAGAGATTTTATGCAATTGATCTGTTGAAGGAGTGCTCTCCGGAGAAACACATCAGAAGGTGAATAAGCAGAAGACGGCAGGGGAAGGAGCCCAGCAAGATGTGGCCTCAGCTGGAGTCCACCTCAGCCCCGTCTCCTGGGGAGCTCTGGAACATGAATGACAACTCAAGGTTATCATGAGTTGAGACAAAGCTTAATAACCCTGCTTCAGCCCTGCATGCACCAGCTGGCCAAGAGGATCTGGCCAAGGCAGCTACTACCTTGTGGAGGTGACAGTGAACATGGTGTGCTGACGAACAGGGAGGCAGGCAGGCATGTTTGAGGAGATGAGTTACAGTGTCAAGTGGTGAGTAAGTAGGACTGGTGCAAGTCCGAGGTCTGAGAGGAACGGAGAGAGTTTTGTGAGCAATACTAAGGACCCTGTTGAGGTTGGTGACTGTGAAAATTATTGTGGTGCAACTGTGTGTGATCTCATGGTGAGAGCAAACACTTCAGTTCATCCAAAAGTGATATTTTGCCAGAGAGAGGTACCAGGGAGTTGAGAGTGTTGGCTAAATGGGATCAGGAGGTAAGTGAAGACCGAAGAGATCTAATCGATAGGCAGGTGAGGAAAGAATCAGACTCTCAAAATATTCAAAGAGTAGTATTTGTGGGAGTCATAGAGCAAGTAAGATGGGAAGACAGGATGCCGCTTCCACCAGTGGTTTTGGAGGTGGAGCAGATGCTGGTGTAATGAAGTCCCAGATGGGAAATGGGAATGGATGACAAGGAGAGGCTCAAGGACCCTGCAGATGAGGACGCAGACCCACAATATTGATGAGGCATCCATGTCACCATGGGAGTCAATGAGGATAGCAGCCTCAGCTGAGGCAGGGGAAAAGCTGGGATACAAGTGCCATAGTCTTCTCTTGATAAGCAAGAGAGACCAGGAGGTGAGAGATGGCAGAGAATGAGAGAGGTGACATCCGTTACCAGAAAGAGCCCCTAAAAGGCAACACTTCGTTTTTTTAGTTAGTTTTAATATAACATTTTGCTTTAATATTTTTAATTAGATGATCTTCTTTTTAAAATATATGTATATTGTATATATAATATATAGGTCCAAAGGTTCTTACCACACCAACCACAGCCCCAATCTTTTTGCCCTAATCTCAGAATTAGTTGTCCCCTTTAAAACTCTTTTCTTACACACACACACACACACACACACACACACGGAATATATAGTATTGTTTTTGATATATGAGTGTGTGCTTCAGAATAAATGGGTTCATACTCTTTATACTTACTGTTGTAGAATTGACTTTTTTCACTCGACATTATCTCAGATGTCTTAGAGAATGAGCAGCCTCATTATTTTATTCTGTAATATGAATTTACTACATTTATTGAGCCTTTCTTAAATTGATTATAGTGTGGTTTCTAGTTTGGGCTATTATCAGCAACATTGCTGTGTACATCTCTGTATATCAGGGTGTCCAATCTTTTGGGTTCCCTGGGCCACACTGGAAGAAGAATTATCTTGGGCCGCACATAAAATACACTAACACTGACAGTAGCTAATGAGCTCAAAAAAAAAAAAAGGGCAAAAAAAAAAAACCACGTATTTTACAAAAGTTTACAAATTCGTGTTGGGCCGCATTCGAAGCCATCCTGGGCCGTGGGTTGGACAAGCTTGCCGTACATCTTTTTTTGTACACATGATGAATGTCACAAAGAGTCCACAAAGCACCTGTACCCATGTGTATGTTTCAGTTATGAATATGTTTGGCTGCAATAAACAGACAACTCATTAAACAAATAAGGGTTGTTTTTTTTTTCCCCTCTCACCTCTGAAGGTAAGGGGTTACTGAGATTGGTTTAGCTGCTTGGTGATGCCCCAGGGATCCAGGCTGTCTTCCTTTCTGCTCTGCCAGCCTTAGTGTGTTGTCTCATGTCCTCATCCTTGGTGCTTCATAGTCACAATATGACTGCTGCTGCTCTGGACATCACTTCTACATTCAGAGATGGAAAAGGAAAAATAACAGTCCCAGCCACAACCATTTCTTCTTGTCAGAAATGTAAAAACATTTCCAGAAGAGTTCTTAGGTCTCACAGGCCAGAACCAAATCCATGACCACTCCTACTGCAAGGGAGTCTAGGAAAGAGAGGAATAGATTTGCCCTGATTGGCTTAAACGAATGCTTCACATCATCCTAGCTGCACATTACAATCACCTGGGAGCTTTAAAAAATACCTATCTGGGCTTCACCTTCAGAGATTTTGATATAATTGATCTGGGATGGGGCCTAGACACTGCTGTTTTGAAAAGCTACATGGGCGTAGTGGCTCATGCCTGTAATCCCAGCACTTTGGGAAGCTGAGGCGGGCGGATCACGAGGTAAAGAGATTGAGACCATCCTTACCAGCTTAGTGAAATCCCATCTCTACAAAACTACAAAAAAAAAAAAAAAAAAAAGCGGGCATGGTGTAGCTGGGTGTGGTGGTGTGCACCTATGGTGGCCCAGCTACTCGGGAAGTGAGGCAGGAGAATCGCTTGAACTCAGGAGGCTGAGGTTGCAGTGAGCCAAGATCACGGCATTATACTACAGCCTGGGCGACCAAGCAAGACTCCATCCAAAAGAAAAAAAAAAGAAAAGCCTCATGGATGACTCTAAAAACTGACCAGAGTTGAGAACCGCTGGGTCCTGCCAATCATGATCCTTCTTCTAGGGCTGGGCAGGTGTATCAGTGAGGATTATATTCAGTTGCAAGTGACAACATACAACATACCAATCCTAAACAAGAGAGGGGTTTATTTATTGCTCACATAAAAGTTCAGCAGGCTGAGTGCAGTGGCTCACACTTGTAATCTCAGCACTTTGGGAGGCTGAGGCAAGAGGAAGCCAGGAGTTCAAGACCAGCCTGAGTAACATAATTAATCCTCTACTTCTACAAAACTTTAAAAAAAAAAAAAAAAAAAAAAAGAGGTTCAGTGATCAATGGTTCAGGTCTGGAAGGTCCTGCATGATGTCAAGGCACAAATGCATGGTCTCGCTGGCCCACCTCCCATGGCCTTCATTCCCAAGGTCATTCAAGATTCAAGATGGTTATTCCACCTCCAGCATTCCAACAGCAGGAAGAAGGACCGAGAAATGGAAGAGCAGAGGCCCACAGCCCTTCACTGGCACTTCCCGGAAGTTGTGCATACCATTTCTGCTTACCTCCTATGTGAGACGGAAGTGTGCTGGTCTTTTCCTTCTAAGCTCTAAATTTTGTTTCACAAGGCCTCGTCTACCTCAAGATGACAAGCATATTCTCCAATATTTTTTCTAATGCTCTTCTAGTGTATGTCTCTATGTGATTTCAGTCATTAGTTAATCTGAAGTTTAGTTTAGCAAAAGATAAAAGATAAAGACCTAATTTTATGATTTTTTTCAAAGCTTAGCTAATTCCCAGTATCATTCATTATTTTTTCCTCCAGATAAGTAATTCTACCTTTGTCAAATACCAAATTCCCACATACATATTAGGTCAAGCCAGGTGAAACTGCTAATACCTATCACCTTGACCCAGCTTTATTTTCTTAATTATACCAGTTACTACTAGACATTGTATTACTTATTTATTCTTTTTTTTTTTTTTTTTTTTTTGCCAGGGTCTCACCGTGTCGCCCTGGCTGCAGTGCAGTGGCCCAGTCTTGGCTCACTGCAGCCTCTGCCTCCACACACAGCTAAGTTTTGTATTTTTAGTAGAGATGATGTCTCACCATGTTGCCCAGGCTGGTCTTGTATGCCAGACCTCAAGTGATCCACCTGCCTCAGCCTCCCAAAGTGCTGGGATTATAGGTGTGAGCCACCACACCCAGTCTGTATTTATTTATTTATTTATTTATTTTGAGACAGAATCTCACTCTGTCACCCAGGCTGGAGTGCAGTGGCGCAATCTCGGCTTACTGCAACCTCCGCCTCCTGGGCTCAAGCAATTCCCTGCCTCAGCTTCCCAAGTAGCTGGGATTACATGTGCCCACCAGTACCCCTGGCTAATTTTTGTATTTTGGTAGAAATGAGTTTTCAGCATCTTGGCTGGGCTGGTCTTGAACTCCTGATCTTGTGATCTACCTGCTTCAGCCTCCCAAAGTGCTGGGATTACAGGTGTGAGCCACCGCGCACAGCCTGTATTTATTCTTAAAGTATATTATTATTTGTGTTTGCAGTGAGCAACCTTGAGAAATGAGGAACTATCTCCCTAAAGAGCAGGCTTGCGTATTTCCTGCTGTGAAAGGGGTGGGTTCCCCAAGCTCAGTGTTCCCCTAGCTGCCACACAAACCCACAGCATCCACATTGCCCCCATGGAGGACAAGGGGACAGGGTGACAAGGAAGCCAATATAAACATGCTGCCTAGGCTGCCGTGCCTAGGCAGCATGAGTAATAAAGTCCTTTGTCTCTGACCCAGGAGTCTCATCTTTGCCAGCATGCATGAAACAGTGAGAGGCGAATTATTCATCATCAGCCCAGAAAATTCAAATGCCAGACCCTGACAGTTCTGGCAATGAGGACAGGAGGCTGATAAACACATGGCTTTCTGCAAGAGAAAGGACAAGGATCTTATGGACCAGATTAGGGGATATGAAAAGCCTCCTTGGCATATGCTAGTGAATCCTCTCACCCAAATGGTGAGTGGGTGGCAGGAGGAGGGTGGATAGGATAAGGAGCTCACACTATCCTACCTGTTAATGAGGTTAAGCAGCGAGAGGTAGAGTTGAAACAAGCCACTTAAATGGTGCTTGGTTCTTGCTCATCTCCATGCAGGAGGAGGAAGGGATGTTATGACAAGGGGGCAGCAAGCCCCGCAGCCCCCTGAAAAGGCAACATGGATGTGGCTGCTGAGTCAAAGAATCCCCAAAGCTGAAATACATAGGATCAGCCACCATGTTTGTTACAGAGCTTCAGGATGACCCCAAAACATTAAAAGGTATTTGGCTGAGCCCCACAGGTGGCCACGGGAATCCAAAGTAGATGCAAAACCTTGCTCACTAGCACAGGCTTGCTGTCTCCCTTGAGTGCCCCAATCCCTCTATTCCCTCTCTATCTCACCTTCAGTTGCGTTTATTTAATTTACTTATTTGTTGAGACAGGGTCTTGATCTATCACCCAGGCTGGAGTACAGTGGCATGATCATGGCTCATTGCAGCCTCGACCTCTTGAGCTCAGGTGATCCTCCCTCTTCAGCCTTCCTAATAGCTGGACCCACAGGTGCACACTACCACACCTGACTAATTTTTTTTATATTTCATAGAGGCGGGGTTCCGCCATATTGCTCAGGCTGGTCTCGAACTACTGGGTGCAAGCGATCCACCTGCCTTGGTCTCCCAAAGTGCTGGAATTACAGGCGTGAGCCACCACACCCAGGTCAGCTGTTTTAATGAAAAAGCTGAGTATGCTGGGGAACTTCACGGAGGCAAGGGCTGCAAAACTTGTATATCTCTGTTGGGCCCAAGCACCTAATTCACCATGTTACTTAGTCCCCTGGATGGGTGCAGAGATGGCTGAAGGTGCCACACCAGGACTGCAGTGTGGAGTGGGGACAAAATGAAAGGGGCTTTGGAGCTTTGGAACTCTCTGGATGGACTCTGGAGCTACATAGAGGAGGAAGCAGCAGCAATGCAACCCTAAAGCCAGGGCCAAGAAGAAATGAAAGCCTCCTAGATGCACGCTGTGAGCTAGCCTGAGCTCCTGGCAGCTGTGGCTTTAGCTCCTAATGTGCACACACTAAACTCCTTGGTTTGTTTTCCCATAAGGAAAAAAAATCACCCAAGTCAACTGATAGGCTTTGAGCAAAGTTTGCAGAGGAGAAGGCAAATTAAGTAACCCTCCATGGGCCCTTGGGCCAATTCAGTGGTTTTCACTGCAAATGTATCACTGGTATTGATGCTCATACAAGTTTGTACTGCCAATGCCCGTAGGTGTCAGATGGGATTCACCCTTTCAGAGACTGCTGCATGTGGAAAGGTGATTCCTTAACTGTCTTAGATGGTCCAGGAGAAACTGTTCAGACTTTCAAGAGGGAGGCCAGGCACGGTGGCTCACACCTGTAATCCCAGCACTTTGGGAGGTCGAGGCGGGTGGATCACTTGAGGTCAGGTGTATGAGAGCAGCCTGGCCAACATAGTGAAACCCAGTATCTACTAAAAATACAAAATTAGCCAGGCATGATGGCATGCACCTATAATCCCAACTACTCAGGAGGCTGAGGCAGGAGAATCGCTTTAATCCAGGAGGCCGAGGTTGCAGTAAGCTGAGATCATGCCACTGCACTCCAGCCTGGGCAACAGACCAAGACTCTGTCTCAAAAAAAAAAAAAAAAAGACTTTCAAGAGAGAAAAGGAAAATCCAAGCATTAGTCTGAAAGGCTGCCAGATTACTGAGGTGTTTTCAAGCACAATAGCACCACCTGCCTGACACAGTCACCAAGCACATCCCTTAAAAACAATTGTTCAGAGAGAGGTCGCTGTTCTGTCACCAAGACTAGAGTGCAGTAATGCCATCAGACCTCACTGCAGTCTTGAATTCCTGGGCTCAAGCCATCCTCTCACCTCACTGTCCTGAGTAGCTGGGACAACAACTGGGAGCTACCATGCCCCGCTAATTTTACAAAATTTTTTAGAGACGTTGTCTCTCAGGCTAGTCTTAAACTCCTTGGCCTCAGGCGATACTTCCACCCCACCACGCCTGGCCCCATCCCTCCCCCCTTCCTTTTTTGTTTGAGACAGTCTCTCTCTGTCGCCCAGGCTGGAATGCAATGGCAGAATCACAGCTCATTGCAGTCTGGAACTCCTGGGCTCAAGCGATCCTCCCTGCTCAACCTCCTGAGTAGCTTGGTGCCTGCCACCACATACCATGCCAGCTAATTTTAAAAATATATTTTTGTAGAGACGAGATCTCGCTTTGTTGCCCAGGGTGGTCTCAGGCTGCTAGGCTGGAGTGCAGTGGCATAATCTCAGCTCACTCCAACCTCCACCTCCCAGGTTCAAGCTATTCTCCTGCCTCAGCCTCCCAAGTAACTGGGACTACAGCCCATGCCACCATACCTGACTAATTTTTGTATATATATACATACATATATATATATACACACACATACATATATATACACACATACATATATATATACACATACATATATATATATATATATATATATATTTTTTTTAGTAGAGACCAGGTTTCACTGTGTTGGCCAGGCTGGTCTTGAACTCCTGACCTCAAGCGACCTGCCCACCTCAGCCTCGCAAACTGCTGGGATTACAGGCATGAGCCGCCATGCCCAGCCCCTATCCCCTTTTTTAAAAGGAACCTACTAAATTGTTATTGACCTAAAGTGGTCCTGTGACTCTCCAAACTGACACCCCTATTTTGGGATGGATCAACTTGGATTTGGTGGCTATTAAGGGAGGGACACAAAAGGGCTTATTAGTCCAATGGAAATGGTGTATTCAGGAACACAACTGGTCTGGCCCTGAGATTATCTGGGTTTTACATGAAAAAGTGGCAGCAAAAAAATCCCTTCAGGGGAAACTTTTTTCCTCGCTTCACCACTTGAAGCAAAGCTGCTGGCTTAATTGGGCCCTCAAGTCACAGGGGCTTCCCTAAGCACCTGGCCTGGTATGCTGATGGTTTGGCTAGGCTGACACCATATGGTGTCCATGTTCAGCCTCAGCACCAGCTATACAGAATCAAAAGCAGGCATGGGCCGGACGCAGTGGCTCACGCCTGTAATCCCAACACTTTGGGAGGCCAAGGCAGGTGGATCATGAGATCAGGAGTTCGAGATCAGTCTGGCCAACGTGATGAAACCCTGTCTCTACTAAAATTACAAAAATTAGCCGGGCGTGGTGCCACAGGCCGATAATTGCAGCTACTTGGGAGGCTGAGGCAAGAGAATTGCTTGAACTCAGTGAGTTGAGATGGTGCCACCACACTGCAGTCTAGGCAACAGAGCAAGACTCCATCTCAAAAAAACAAAAAAGCAAGCATGATTGCTCCACTCAATGGATTGAGCTCAAGGGAGTGCTGATAGTTCTGGCCAATACTCCCCATGATGAGCCCTGCTACATTTTTACTGCCTTTTGTGTGATTGCCAATGACCTAGCTATCTTGCCCACAAGACTGGAAGATTAAAGACATTCCCTGTTGCAGCTGCATGTTGTGGAAATAATTCCAGCTGCCAATCAGACGCTCAAGTTGCTCACAGAGATGCCCATGATAAGAGCCCTTCTCTAATGAGACAAATGTAGTCAAGCTGCCGATCCAGCCTTCACTGCCCATACCACCCCCATCACTGCCTAGATCCATCGTCAAACAAGACATGGCAACACATTCACCATCGTGGACTGGGCACAAAGTCAAAAACTATATGTTTTCAGGCCAGGCAAGGTAGTCAAAGTATTCAATGGACACGCCGGGCTCCCTGGTGTTGTTGAGCACTGGAATGGCCTCCTCCAAAGCTTTCAACGACCTCTGTCCACTCCTTCTGGGCCACATACTTCAGTGAGGCAGCGTGATCACTGAATGCAGCCTATCCCCAGACAAAGATCTCTCAGCCACTTCCTGGGTAGTGATCAGGACAAAAATGGGTGGAGGGTTATATAGATCTATTCTGAAAAGTTGGGAGCATGGTGCTTTTTTTTTCTTTCCTCCCCTGCCCCCACCCCAACAGCAACCCCACACCAGCCTGCTTGCTATACCCTCTGGTGTCAGCCCGGCAAAATGGGACTTAGGGATTCAAATTTATTTCTAATTCTGATTTAGCCACTTGAATTTTCTTGACAGATTAACCTGATCCCAGATCAATGTACTCATTGAATACAATTGCTTGCCAAGTTGAGTACATTGGTTGAGCACATTCCTTGCCAAGCCCCCGAACACTGGCTCACATAGGCCAAGGTGGGAGATACAGTGGAAGTCTGTAAATTTTGTAAAAATGTCCTTGTCTCACCCACACCTCGCCCCCGCAGACAAAAGGTCTGGGTATGAGTAGGAAAAGATTGGAGAAATGACGAAGTTATGGCTACTGCAATGAAATATGCTGTCTTCATGGCCAGGAGGCCTGTGAGAAGATACCTTAGTTGCCAACAGGTACAAACAGTGGGAAGTGATCAATGTGCTCTTTGTCCCCTAGATCCAGCACCGAAACCTAAAAAAACCATCATCTGGTTCATCTGAGTTAAGCAGCAGCTGCAGCTGATGGCCTCACCCTTTCTGGGTTTATCACACTGCCCGAATGCTATGAAAACAGGGGAATTCATAAGGAGGTGGCCAGTCCTGAACTATTCAGTTGTGCCCTTTGCCAGCCATCAGTGGTAGCTCCCAAATATGAAACGTTCCCTTCCCTGATACATGCACAAACACACCATCCAGCACAACCTTGTTTCAGCCTGACTGGTACAAACACAGGTACTTTTCCTGTCACCCAGATGGCCTTGGTTTGTGTATGGTGTCTGAGGATGTAACCATTAGGTGACACCATCCATGTGGCTTAACCAAACTAGTGTAATGATAATCAAAATCAAAATCAACAACAAATTCTGCATTCAAGTAACACATGACCCTATGGGTGTATGTTTGTATGTGGGCCATATGATGTCTCTCCATTAGTGATGAGGGTTGCCTTTGGCCCATCTATAGCTTCATATAATTACAGGCCATGACATTGAGGACCAGTAGATTAGTCTACAACTCACTTATGCAGGTTGTAATGGATAATGGCCTGACCTTAGACTATATCCTGGCCTACTAAGGCCTAGTGATCCCCTTGAGACTTACTCACAGGTGACTGAGTTTGAGACCCCGGATGGCATTGTTGAAGCCAATACTGTAGGTTGGCATGATCTTGCTTGAGGTTCTATTGGTAGTAATTTAATTCTGTATGAGACAAATTGAGTGAATTTGGTCCCAGCCTATGCTGATCAGATCGACTGGAGTGGCAGTTGGAGTGGTATACTCATGGGAATATTCCACTTTGGTCAAGAATGTATAGGGTCAATTTTTGGGAAAGGAAAGCTGTCAGAGGCCCTGAACATTTTTTGTGGGTACGACAAGACTACAAGGCGCTGACCCCTCTTTCCCTGGGCTGTTTCTCAGGGGCATGCAAGGAGCAAGCCACATTGAGGTAATCTCTCTCTCTCTAGGACAAAGAGCAGGCTTACTTACTGCTGTCTATGAAAGAGGTGGGTTCGAGCCATGCACAGTGGCTCATGCCTGTAATCCCAGCACTTTGGGAGGCTGAGGTGGGCAGAGTTCAAGATCAGCCTGACCAACATGGAGAAACCCCATCTCTGCTAAAAATACAAAATTATCCAGGTATGGTGGTGCATGCCTGTAATCCCAGCTACTTGGGAGGCTGAGGCAGGATAATCGTTTGAACCCAGGAGGCGGAGGTTGCAGTGAGCCCAGATCATGACATTGCACTCCAGCCTGGACAAGAGCGAAACTCCGTCTCAAAAAAAAAGAAAGAGGTGGGTTCCCCATGCTCAATGTTCCTCACATGGGACAGAAACCCAGTGCATGCACAGAATCCATAGGGCTCCTTCCAATTTTCCTTGTGGAATTTAGGGAACAAGGACAGCTGATGCAAACAGTTTTTGCTACTTGCTGTGCTGTGTTAATATGCTTTGCTTTGTCTATAATCCAGGAATCACCTGTCTTCTGACAGTATTCATGAAACAGTAACAAGTTAACTGATCTTGAAAGGAGAGCAAAACAAAATCTCAGATATTTTTATGTAGCAAAGTGAAAGAGAATAAACCGTAACTGCTAGAGAATGCCTTAGGCAAAAGGGCATTCTTAGAAGTTGTCTTAGTTGGCTCAGGTTACCAGAACAAAATACCATAGACTGGGTGACTTCAACAACAGAAATTAATTTTTCTCAGAGTTCTGGAGGCTGGGCAGTCCAAAATCAAGGTGCCAGCTGATTTGGGTCATGGTGAGGGCTGTGTTTCTGGCTTGCAGATGGCCATTTTCTCGTGTCCTCACATAGTGGAGATAGAGAGCTTTAATATCTCTTCCTCTTCACGTAAAGGAACTGGCCCTCTCTGATAGGGATCCACCCTTATGACCTTTATCACTTTAGCCTTTATCACCTCCTTATAGCCTTTCTCTCCAAATATAGTTACTTAGGGGTTAGGGTTTCAACATATGAATTTAAGGGAGACAAATATTCATTCCATAGCAGGTACCATTCAGCAGGTTTCAGTTAAGGCTGATAGTGAGAGAAAGCTTTAAAAGAAATGTTGAAAATATGAGGACGTTGGTTAATTTTACAGATGGGATTCTTTTTTTTTTTTTTTTTTTTCTGAGACCTCAACCTCCCAATAGCTGGGACGACAGGCATGCACCACCACGCCTGGCTAATTTGTTGAAGCAACAGAGTTTCACAACATTGGCCAGGCTGGTCTAAAACTCCTGAGCTCAAGCAATTTGCCCCACTCTGCCTCCCAAAGTGCTTGCATCTGTGAGCCACTGCCTTACAGATGGGATTCTGAAGGGCATGGCAGATGTGGGAGGTGAAGAAGTGGTGGAGGATAGGTCAGGGCCAAGGAAAAACAGAGCATTATGGGACTGAGTATGTGGCCAGTGGGTTCCACAGTTTCAGAGGTGAGAGATAAAAACAGGCATGAGAAGCATAAAAACGTTTTCATGAATTAAAATTATTAAAAGTCTGTGCTAGGAATACTACCTAGGAATGAAAACAAATGAATTATACTCTTATACACAACAACATGGATAAATCTCACAGGTAGTGATGAGTGAAAGCCAGGTATTTAAAAACTACATAATGCATGATGTCATTTACATGAACTTCAAGAATGAGAAAAACTAGTTTTTGGTGCAAGGATCCAGGAGGGGGTTACCACTTGAGGGGCAAGTGTTCACTAAGGGGAGGTACCAGAGAGGATTTGGGGATGTTGCAAATGTCCTGTATCTTAATCTGGATGGTTGGTTATATGGGTGTACATGTGTGTAAAAATTTATCAATGTGCAAATGTAATACCTGGGTCCCTTGTTGTAAATTATGTCATAATTAAAAAAATAATAATAATTGTTTAAAGTCAAAGACAGATATTAGGCCAAAGTGATCATCCACATACATCTTGCCCACATAAAATGATCTTGCTAGCAAAAAGAATGGCTGGGCTGGCTGCAGTGGCCCATGCCTATAATCTCAGCACTTTGGGAGGCCAAGGCAGGGGATCATTTGAGCCCCAGAGTTCGAAACCAACCTGAGCAACTTGGCAAGACCCTGTCACTACAAAAAAAAATTTATACATATATATATATATATATATATATATATATATAAAATTTCAAAATTGTTGCCAGTTCCTATGAGTAGCTGAGGGGCAGCCATCGGGGATAGTGTTGGGTGCTGCTGCAGTTTTTGGTTCCAGTCTGCATGGGACAGCCATGCTCCACAAAACAACAGGGAGCAGGCGTAGCTTGCTGCACTAGGAAAATGGTTCCCTTCCTCTTCCTCAGTGGACATTGAGACCAGGTGTCTTTGAAGTTATTTGTGATTGGCAGGCGTGTGAACAACCAGGACTAATGAGCTCAGAGCCTGGTGATAAAAGCTCAACTATCCTGCCAAAGGGTCCATTACGATGGCTCCTATTGTGTTATTATTCAAGATTGAAAAACTCAGCCCAGATGTGGGGATGGGATGGATCCTAAGGCAAGACTAATACTTGTGGTGTGTGGTTTCCTGAAGCAATTGAACAGGCCTCAGGAATCAACAAGGAGGAAGGCCAGAGCTGGCGCATACCCACCAGACCACCTTCTGGGATGGCCCCTGTCATTCTGGATCTCTTCATGGAACTATGAGAATTGCCATAATTAATGTGCTCTTTAGTTTCTGTATTTCTCCTTTAATTACCATAGGTGACTTGACAGGAAGTGGATCCAAGTGCCGGCCTCACACTCTGGGGCCTCCAGGGGGCGCTATGGCCCAACACACAGCGTGGCCAAGCGCGCCTCCGCCTAATACACCACTTCGGATCTGTTTTCTATGGTTTGCACCCACTTAGGGTTGACTGAGTGGGGGCAGTTAGGTAGGGGAGAGTTCTGCTGATTTTTTAAAAAGCATTGTTTTATGACTAGGCCTACAGAAAAAGTTTCCAAACTAACATGCATGGCATGTTAGGCACCAGCATGACCCTCCCGGTGCCAGGTGTTAAAACCTTCCACCTTGAAGCAAGTGCAGCAAACCCACTCATGTCGCTCTGCTAGTCCTTCCACAAACTGCTCCCTGACCCTTCCTCATCTTCAGGCTCAGGTCCTTCTTCTGTGCTGGTCCCAGGACTTGCTAGCTTCTGTAACAGCCCAGGTCACTCCAGAGAGACATTGATCATTCATGTGTCTCCTGCCACCTGACTGTGAGCTCATAAGGGCATCACCTGGGTTTTATTATCTGCTCATTCTCTAGCACCAGCCACTCACAAAAGCCCTTCTCATGGACATGAGCACAAAAGGCCCTGAAAGGGCAGAATGAGACCAGAGGCTCTGTCCTGAGGGTTTGTGGTGAGCCCCTGCCAGATGAGAGTGGCATTCTCTGCAGGCATGCACCAAGCTTCCTCTGTCACCGCCACCCCTCCAGCTTTCTGTGGCCCACCCCATCCCACCAAATTCCTTTCTCATGGAGAAGATGCAGCAGTTGGAACAGGAAAATATACAAAGGAACTAAGATAAATAATGCATGGCCAGCACAGTGGCTCACACCTATAAGCCCAGCACTTTGGGAGGCCAAGGCGTGAGAATCACTTGAGGCCAGGAGTTTGAGACCAGCCTGGGCAGCATAGCAAGACTTCTGTCTCAAAAAAAAAAAAAATTATATTAGCCAGGCATGGTGGTGCACACCTGCAATCCCAGCTACTTGAGAAGCTAAGGAGGGAGGATTTGAGCCCAGGAGTTTGAAGCTGCAGTGAGCTATAATCACATGACTACACTCCAGCCTG
>CAUYLG010038523.1:0-22667 GCA_963573385.1 Cacajao melanocephalus
GCCATTGTCCCTGATCGCCCAGCGGAGCTTCCCTGGACAAGCCCCTCACCCAACCCTGTCTGCCATCTTAACTGTTCTTATGATAATGTAAATGCCTCTCACCCAACCCTGCCATTGTGACTGAACTTGTGGTCAGCATACTCCTTGCCCCTAACCCCCATCACTGTAACTGAACTTACTCTGTAACACCCTCACCCCCATAAAAACTATCCAAACCTATAAAACCAACTCCTATCCCACTGCCCTTTGCTAATGCCCTTTTCGGCCTTAGCCCACCTGCACCCAGGTGAATAAACAGCCATGTTGCTCACACAAGGCGTGTTTGGAAGGTCTCTTCATTCAAAGCGTGCGTTCTTCAACACCCACCCTCCATGCTCAGTGCCACATCCTGCTCAGAGCTCTCACAGTGGACTGCCCATCACAGGCAAGACATCTGTCTCTGCATCTCTTGTGCCCAGTGCTGTACCAGACCTGTGGCTGAGGCTGAATAAGTGTTTGCAGACATGAACTAAACTGAACTCTCTCCTGAGACCCCACGGAAATAAAAATCCAGACTCTCGTCCAGGTCTGGGCTTGGAACCCAGGACTCCATCCTTCTTCCTAGCCCCTGCATCCTCGCAGGACCTGGGGCCTCAGTAATGGCCCAGGTCAGCTCCATCTATGACAGCTAGACCCTCCCATCTACCCCAATCCCATTCTGAACCAGGGCCAGGTCAGAGAGCAAAGAGGTGCGGGAGGGGAGGCAGCCCTGCGAGGGTGGGGTCCCACTGGCCAGGGAGCAGCTCTGCTCACTTCCCTCTAGACCCCGTGAATCATAAGGAATTATGGCCTCGCCTCCTCCCAAGAGAGTAATTTCTCAGCTTCTGCCAGAAGCAGCAGCGGTGGAGACCGCGGGGGGCTCCGTCTCTCTAATGAGCCTCTCAGTGTTAATTAGAACATGCTCCCTCTTTATAGGTTGCTGCGACAGCTGAGCCCGAAGAGGCCGCTGAGAGATGGTGGCCAAGCCAGAGCCGGGGGAGGAAGAGCCGGTAGCTGAGGAGCAGTGCTGAGGAGTGCAGGCCAGGTGTGGGGGGGCTTCCAAATGTGAGCAAGGTTTACTTCCATCCAAGACTTCCCAGTTGAGACCATGAAAGCACAGCATGTTGTGAGCCTCTAGGACTTGGCAGGTGAGCCCTGGTGTGAGGCTGAGGAGCAGAGAAACTGGGAGGCTGGCGCTTTGGGGGCGTTCAGAGAGGCCCGTGGGAGCCTTGGGTCTGTACTGGGCAGGGCTGTGGCCTCCCGCAATGCAGGGGGATCACACCTGCTCTGTGTGCCCTCCTCCCAGCCTGCTGTCTGGAATATAGCAAGTGCTTCACACGCAGGGCACTGAAGCCTTCCTGGGAGTGGGCAGCTAGGTAGGCATGGGGGATGCGCTATGACTCAGCTAGTAGTGAGGTCATGAGACTCTCCAGTGGAGCTTCCCCAGGAGCTGGCTCTGGACTCAGGTTGGGCTACCTGCCCTCCTCATGCTCCACAGACCCTGTGTCCCGGTTCCATGGGGCGTGGTCCTCACTGTAATGCCAAGAGCTGGTGGAAGGTACTGGGTTAAAACCATGGGCTGCGGAGTCCATGTCTTGGCTGCAGGCCTTCCTATGGCTGCGTCCTGGGGCAAGTCACTTAACATCACTCATTCTTAATCTTCCCATTCCAGAAATGGGGACAGTAATGGTGCCGACCTCACAGGGACACTGTGCAGACCCAGGGAGGTAACACATGGCAAATGTGAGCCTGGGCCTGACACAGCTAGTGCTCAGGCAGTACCACTGGTGCTGGCCCCATGCCTGCCCACCTGGGCTATGGGCACCCCCATGACTAGGCCCGTATCTTTTGCATCATAGCTTCTCCAGGCCTAGCACAGGGCCTGGGACAGAGCAGCTGTGCAGTGCTGTTCCCTGAACTGAATGAACCAGGTGGAGGGACAACCCCCGGAGGGCCCTGTCTTCACCACCATCCTCTGTAGCCTGGTGCCCCGGTGCCTTCTGTGCCCGTGGTAGGAATCTCACCTTCAGCCTGGGAAGGGGACAGGAGGTCCTCTGGTACAACCCCTGGTTCACACATGAGGAAACCAAGGCCCAAAGAGGGAAAGTGGCTTAGAAACACAGCCATCACATCTCCCTGGAGAGGTGCCCGATGGCGAGGCTAGACCCTGAGGCTTGGGGTACGGGGATCTGTGGGGACGGGCTGCTCTCCAGCAGAACATTGCTCTGTCCAAGAACTCGCTCTGGGAGTGGGGCCCAGAGTCTACCGACCACAGCTCTACAGCCCCCTGGCCTGGGCAGCTCAGAGAGCTCTGCAATTCAGATGGCCACAAAGGGCACCAACAGGATACAAACTCCCTAGAGGAGTTTGGGGGAATTTCCAAATCACACCTGGGCCCTCTACTTCCTGGCCACAGCTACTTTCCTAGAGGGCTCCCCAAAGGGACCCGCATGCTCCCTCCTTACCCTGCTCCAGGTTGCATCCCCCAGGACTGCTGGGGTGGGGTGAGAGGGTCGAAGGCAGAGGGAGAACGGGAGAAGAGTTGGTGGGAAGACCATCTTGCTGCATGACTCAGATCAGGTGCTGGGGACGGGGCCAACAGGGAAAACAGGAAGCTGGAGGGCAGGCCTTGTTCACTCATTCGATTGCTTGTGCCTTCGTTTGTAAGTTCCTTCCCTGCTGAGCATTTCCTAGGCACCCAGGACTGAGCAGGGTGCAGGGCGGCAAAGGTGGGCGAGCGCAGGGCAGTGCCCAGGGCATGGCTCCAGGAGTGCTGGCTCTTCACGTGGGCCACGCAGCACCCTGCAGGGGTCCTGAGCACCACCTGCTCAACTCCACACAGCCCTGGGAACAACATGGTCTGTGCTTTTGAGGGGACAGCTCCCATTCCCAGACAGCATAGAGGAGGCATCAGGCAATGGGATAAAGCATGTGCCTTGCCTGTGACCTGAAGTATGAGCAGAGGTCTCCCAGGTGCAGCAGGCAGGGTGGGGGAAAGGTGGGGAGTATCCCCAGGAGAAGAAACAAAAAACACACAAAGGCCCAGAGGTGAGGATGGCTTGAGATTCAGGACAGCAAATGGAAGGGCTGGAACCCCCCTGGGGCTGGGCCTGTGGCAGGGGAGCCTGGAGAGGCCTCTGTCTTGCACACGGTGAGAGCCATCAGAGGCTTTCCCATGGATCAGCAGTCGGAGGTGCACTTTAGGAAGATGACTCAGCTGCAATGTGGAGGTGAGGCTGGAAGAGGCACAGCTCAAAGCAGGGGAAGCGCAGGAGGTGTCCCCAGGGGTGCAGGCAAGAGGGAGGATGGCCGGCCTCCTCAGGCAGGGGCAGTGGGGCAGGCAAGAGAGGGTGGGATTTGAGAACTGTCGAGAGGCAGCATCAGTGGGGCTTGGGGCTAGAGCAGAGGTGAAGGAGGAAGAAGAGCCAAGAGCCAAGGAAAACACTCCTGGGGGTCTGGACTGGCTGACAGAGGGGTGGGCCGGGGAGATAAGATTGTCCAACACTCCTCCCAGGCCATGGGACACAGGATTCGGTGTAGCTGCTGGAATCACTGGGTCGGAATACCAAGTCTTAGATCTCAAAGAGACCTAAGGCAGAGTCAGGCCCGACTCCGGGCTGTATACCCATCCCATCCCCCTTAGTGTCACTAAGTGATCATTTCCCCTTTCTCATCCTTCCAGCAGCTTCCCCACTAGGCACTGCATCAAGCACTGAGAATACAATGAGGAACAAGTCATGCACCTGCTTTTCAAGGAGGGAGGTCAAGCAAACAGGATATGCTGACACAGGGCTGAGGGGCTGTGACGGGGACACCTGGGTGCTGTGGATCACAGAGAAGGGGCACCCAGTGCAGGCTTGGGAGGCAGGGAAAGCTGCCGGAGAGGAGAAAGAGGCACCTAAAGCAAGAGGAGGCCAAGTGCAGAGGTATGGAGGGGAGAAGAAACTTCAGAGATTAAGGCCAAGGAGAGTCCCAGAGATGGGAGGCAGCTGAGGCCAGAGAAGTCAAGCAACTTGCCCAAGGCCATACAGCTCACGGCAGAAGAGAGAAGAGTTCAGTCTCCTATAAATGAGTTCCATGTTTCCAAGAACCTTGCTGTAGCCTTTCCAAGCCTTACTTGTCCCCTTCCCCCAACCCCCAGCCTACACTTGGTCTAAAGGGATACACAGGTCAGGGGACCCAAGCTATTTTCCTAGGCTGAGAATATTTGGCAGAGGGCCCTGTTGCACCCCCTGCCAGTTCTCACCTCACCTGACTCAATCTGGCCAACATGCAAAAGCCATCTATTAGAATTATGCCCCCACAGAAAAAGTCCACAGTGCCGACCGGAATCCTACAGTACCCCCGATATCACACCCAGTCAAAACCAAACTAACCAACCTGCCTGAGCCAATACACATGCTTCCTCTGGTGTTACTAAACGGATACTCCTTAAGTGGAACTGTCACCTCTTTCAGGGGCAGATAGGGAGCATTTCTTTGTTGTTGTTTGCTTCCTGGTACCCTACTCCCTTGTTACTTTACATAGGATAGTTATTTTAAAAAAATATTCATTCTCACCAAACTGACACAAGAACAGAAAATCAAACGCCGCATGTTCTCACTCATAGGCGGGTGTCGAACAATGAGAACACATGGACACAGGGAGGGGAGCCTCACACACCGGGGTCTGTTGGGGGGAACTAGGGGAGGGACAGTAGGGGGTAGAGAGTTGGGGAGGGATAACACGGGGAGAAATGCCAGATGTAGGTGATGAGGAGGAAGGCAGCAAACCACATTGCCATGTATGCACCTATGCAACAATCCTGCATGTTCTTCACATGTACCCCAAAACCTAAAATGCAATAAAATATACATTAAAAAAAATACTCACCCAATGAGCTCTTACTATGTCCAGCACACTCTGCTGGATGCCGGGGAAGTCAGCAAAATGGATACAAAATGGTTTCTGGCCTCAAGAAACAGAGGACCTCTCATCTAGCCAAGTGGCCCCCATATGTCACAGATGAATAGTTACCCAACCCTGCCTGGGCACTCGCAGAGACAAAGAGCTCCCTACCTCACAGGCAGGGCATTCCACATTTTTAACAGTTTCAATTGTTAAGTTAAAATCTTCCCCTCCTGCCAGGTGCAGTAGCTCACGCCTGTAGTCCCAGCACTTTGGGAGGCCGAGGCAGGTGAATCACAAGGTCGAGAGATCAAGACCATCCTGGCCAACATGGTGAAACCCTGTCTCTACTAAAAATACAAAAATTAGCTGGGTGTGGTGGCGCGCGCCTGTTAATCCCAGCTACTCGGGAGGGTGAGGCAGGAGAATCACTTGAACCAGGAAGGCGGAGGTGCCACTGCACTCCAGCCTGGCGACCGAGCAAGACTCTGTCTCGGAAAAAAAAAAAAAAAACTTCCCCTCCTATATCTTTCCTATATTAGTACCACTATTTTTGGTTGGAATGACAGAAAATACATCGAATCATTTTTCACATGCAGCCCTTCCATATCTAAAACTTGTTTTCCTGTCTACAATCTCTCCATATGACCCCAGCTCATCCTTCTGCTCATTAGGAAACTCGGGGTCCTCGTTTCCTCCTGTAAATGCAGCCTCCAGAACCAAGCCCTGGATCTTGAGGGTCCTTGACCATCAGCAGTGTGGGGTTGCCGCGGCTGCCTCCCTCCTGTGGGGCAGTGTCGGTCTCCCGTGAAGGGTGTGAAACCTGCCCTCCCCGCTCCACAGACACTTTCCTGCTCCTGATTCGCCTTGAGCTTACAGTCATTGGAAACCCTAAGCCTGTCTCTCAGGCTGGAACCTGCGCACGTCTTACCCTAGTGCTGGGGGCTTTTCAAAGAGAGGAGCAGAATTTTAGCGTTTTCCATATTTCATCTGACTTTTTTTTTTTTTTTAATTAAAACCAGGCTTCTGCCCTGATGAGGTTTTTTACAAAGTCAGGGATGCTATCACCAAGGTATCAGCTGTTCTCTTTCAGCTTTATACCATCAGAAAGCCAGGTAAATGTAACTTGTATGCCTCAATTTGGGGCCTTGTCTAATGGTCGACCTGGATAGCGCTTCCACTCCAACTCCCCGGGAATTTTTCTGATGAACATTTTTTGGATAATTCAGTTTGGGAACAACCCCTCCTACTATATTGTCAGGAATCCACACATTTCCAGCATGTCCACTAGATCTCTTGGGGGATTTGGTCAAACACTTTACTGATGTGCTGCCTACAGCTGTCCCTGAGCCAGAATATGAGCTTGGCATCAAGGCCAAGAGAGGAAGGAGGTTAGTTTGGCTTGATTCAGTCTTAGTGGCCTTCCTACCAGCTTCCTTTCTGAAGATACCTTGTCTATTGTGTTGAAAAATTGTTCTTTAGAACCTACATATTCTGGGGCAGAAGGAACCTTGGAGGTGATTCAAAATTAATTCCCATTTTTGCAGATGAGGAAACCAACACCCAGAGGGCTTAACTGGCACTCCCAAAGTCACAGAGTTCATTTAGGAGGAAGAGCAAGGATTGGATCCCAAGTTCAAAGCTACATCTCCAAGTTCAAAGCTCGTTCTTTAACGGTATCACATCATCACGCCTTTCTCTTAAGTGCTCACGGGCACGCGTGCGCGCGCACACACACATACACACACACACCCCTTCCATAAGGACTCTTGTCCACCAAGACAAAAAACTGAGGCATTATCTTTTTTGGGGGTTCAGTGGGGGCCCCAAAACAGGCCACCTTCTCTTCCTGAATGGGAGATGGAGGCCCAGATCCCTCCATGCGATTTGTTCTCCAATAGGGGAGCTTCGGGCTCCACCAGTCTGGATTGATTTTGGGAATCCTGTCTGCCTTGAGAAGACCACTGTCTCTGTGTCTCGTTTGCGCCTGTGGGTGCCTAGCATCGGCTCCCTTGGTGGGCATGGAAGCTGGACTATGGCCTCTAAGCAGCAGGTGGAAGTGGAGATTTCCCCAGAGAACAATGGGCTCCTTGCCTAGTGGTCTGTTGGACAATGGAGGCTTGCTGAGCACTGTTCGAGGAGTGGAGCCCCTGGACTTGCTGCCCAAGGGCCTGGCATCGTGAGGATATGCGCCCTGCCATGGAAGAAGGCAGGGGTCTGTGGCTGGTCCAGGGAAGGGCAAATTAGGTCGCTCAGTGTCGGAGAACTGTGGCAAAAGAGGTGTGCCTGTAGCAGACGGGGCCCAGCGGGGAGATCCATGGTACCCTGGACAGCGCCCAAAGGCAGGGCCCCTTCACCACCCTCCCCGCCCCCCTAGGAGGCCCTGGGTACCTGTTTATTCTTTAGGTCAAGGGAGAGTTCGTAATCGGAGGCGGCAGGGGTGTGGGAGCACAGCGCCGTCGCCAGGGCAGGCTGCTGCCGGCCGGGGGAGGCCATGTGCTGGGGGCCAGCCCTTGGGGAGGCAGCCCCCGCCCCCGGCCGCTCCTCCTCCTCCTGCAGCTCCTGGGCTTGAGCCTTCGGGGCATGGGCACTGGGTCTGCCGGCTGCCACCGCCACCGCTGCCACCACGGAGTCCTCCATGCCCCCACTGGCCTGGGCGCAGGAGCCATCACTGTGAACAAAAGGCAACGGTGCTCGGTTGGGGGAGAGGGCGACAGGGTGCGTGTGGATGTGGGGTTGGGGGGAGAGAAGCTGGGCACTCTTGCCTGGCCTTTCTGGTGGCAGGGGCTGGAGGGGGTGTCTTTCAGTCTCCTCTAGGGAGGGGCTATCATGGCAGGGCGAGCCCCAGGCAAGGAGAAGAACCTGAAGGTGGGGAGCATCTCAGACGGAGGGAAGGGACAGCTACGGCCAGGGCTCAAGAACCTCTGCTTAGAAGCAGTACAGTAGAGCAGTGCATCTGGGCTCTGCCTCTTATCAGCTGTGTGACCCTGAGCAGGTCACTCAGCCTGACTGCCCTGTTTCCCCATCTATAAAATGGGCACAGTAACAGTACCTACCTGATAGGGATGCCGGAAGCCTTAAGTTACTTAAAACTCTTTAAGCTGCTCCTGGCTCATGGCAACTGCTACATGTGTTACCTATTGTAATTATCAGTGGCCTGGCTCCTTAGGCACAGGCTCAGGTGGCTGGGGAAGCTGAGCCACACTGAGCTAGCTCATCTTTAGACTGAATGAGTCTGGAAGAGGGAGGGGGCCTGGCCTGGCTTGGGCATAAGCCCTTCCAGGGGGGTAGGCTTCCTGCCCTGCTGTGTTTAGAAAACACCTTCCTCCCTGGCACCTCCCCTGCTCCCGTGGAGCCACAGCAGGCTGAGCCACGTCTGCAGCCCTCCTGCCTGCTCCAAGAAGGCACCTTGCTGCCTGGAGCAGCCATGCTCCAACCTGCCCAGCGGAGTTGGTTCCCTCAGGTTGCACTAGCCTCCAAGTTCTGCCCCTCCCTTGAGGCTCAGTGCTGAGCCACCTTCTCCACGAGGCCTTCCTGGTGACTGCAGCTTTCACTGCTCTGTCTCCTAGAACACTAGGAGCTGTCCTTAGAGAGTCACTGTTTATTTCATAGAGGAGGAGAGTGATTGTGGTTAACAGCACGGGCTCAAATCCAAGCTCTACTACTGTGTGGCTTTGGGCAGCTGGCTTTTCCTCTGAGCCTTGGTTCCTTTGTCTGTATAATGGAGGGCCTAGTTCCTACCTCAGGGGGTTACAGTGAGGAAGAAAGGAAGAAGCAGAGATCAGGTGCTTAGCACAGAGTATGTGCTCAGTCAATAAAGTCTTTTTCTTTTTTTGAGACAGAGTTTCACTTTTGTTGCCCAGGCTGGAGTGCAATGGCACGATCTCAGCTCACTGCAATCTCCGCCTCCCAGGTTCAAGCCATTCTCCTGCCTCAGCCTCCGTGCTAGCTGGAATTACAGGCATCTGCCACCACGCCTGGCTAGTTTTTTGTATTTTCAGTAGAGACAGGGTTTCACCATGTTGGCCAGGCTGGTCTCGAACTCCTGACCTCAGATGATCCACCAGCCTCGGCCTCCCAAAGTGCTAGGATTACAGGCATGAGCCACTGCACCCAGTCCAGTAAATAAACTCTTATTTCCCCACCCATCCCTTGCTAGAAGCCAGGGCCTATGTGTTATTTGATTGCGTCCTCCACCCGCTTCATGCTGGGCAGATGCTGAGTGCTTAGTCAACACTTGTTGATGGGTGAACTGAGGGGAACCCAGAAGCCACAGGGACGACCTTTACCAAGGACAGTGACAGAAAGTCAGGACTGGAAGGGACCTCAAGATCATCTAACGGTAAGATGGCCCTGGTGCAGGAGAGCTGTGACCTAAGGACTGATTTCTTCCAAGACTGTGCCACCATGAAAGATGGGCTAAATCACACCAGAGGAGAGACCTCTTCCTGCAGCTTCCACTGGACCTCAGGGTGCAGAGAGGTGTTCCTCCGGGCGCTTCCTCCCAGCCAAGGGGCAGGTGGAGAACCTCCCTTCTGTCAATCTCCATCTGTCCTCCCAGCACTCCCCTGCACCTCTGACAGACAAAGGAGCGCTCGCTGGCTGGCCCTGGCCATGGGAAACCCTCATTGCTGCTGCCTCTTTCTGTGTCCACCATTTCTCCTACGGCCACCAATCAAGCTGCATGGCTCAATGTAGCTCCACATACCTTTTTAAAAAATATTATTTATTTATTTTTGAGACAGGGTCTTACCCTGTCACCCAGGCTGTAGTGCAGTGGCTCAATCACAGCTCGCTGCAGCCTCAACCTACTGGGCTCAAGCGATCTACTCACCTCAGCCTACGGAGTAGCTGCGACTACAGGACCGCACCACCATACCGGGCTAAATTGTTAATTGTTTTGTAGAATCAGGGTCCCACCATGTTGCCCAGTCTAGTCTTGAACTCCTGGGCTCAAATGGTTGTCCAGTCTCAGCCTCCCAGAGTGCTGGGATTGCAGGCCTGAGCCAGCGTGCACAGCCTGTAGACATCTTTGTTTTCACTGCGTCACTGGGAAGTTCTTTTTTAAGCACTAAATTCAACCCCTCTTGCTATATTAGCTGACTTCTCTTCCCCTGGAGCACGTGGAAATAGCCCCTTCCCACCACAGCACAGCCTGAGCCTGCAGGGCGGAGTGCAGTGTTACGCATCTCTCCTCCAGACTGTCCTTGGCACCGACGCCCAGGATCTCTCTAGCCTAAAAGGTTTTCAAGACTCTTTAGGGAACTGGTGGCTCCTCAAGGGTCCCTTTGCTTTCTTTGATTGCCAGAAGGTGCTTGGCAAGAGGTGCTGGGGAGCCAGTGTCCCTTGATGGCAGCACTCGGCCAATGACAATGGGGTTGCTGCATGAATACCCCAGCTTCCCTGTCCCTTGCACGGGACAACTCTGAGGCACATCCTATACCCTCTCCCTAAGTCACCAGCGGGATCGAGTCCCAGTAGCCCAAAGCAGTAACTTGCTCATGAACGAAGCCTGCCATGGCTTTATTCTCTTCTGTGTTTCATTTCCCCACTCCTCTACAGCCCCTTCCTGGGGTCACCTTGTCCAAAATAAACTACTTGTGTTAAAACAAAACAAATTTAAAAAAATAGCTTGTTGTGGGCCTTTGTTCACGGGCCACCGCTCACATCCACACACACACACACACACACACACTCTCATACACACTCAGGTACACACACACTCATGCACACACAATGCTTCTAACTGGCTCTGTGGCTTTGGGCAATTTATGTCCTCCTCCTGGGCCAGTTTCCTCATCTGTCCCACGGAGGGGGCTTGCTCTTCTCTAGGGACCCTTCCTGCTTACACACTCCAGGAGCTTGAATCCCAGGGCAGACGCCGGTCCGCCAAGGCCCACTGGCCCAGGCTCCAGGCTCTCTGGCTGGTGGACCCAGCTCCACCTTGTCCATCTCTGTGCTCGGGGACCTGAGGGACTGGGGCCCTCCCAGGTACACGATGAAAAAATGTTGGAAAGGAAACCCCTATCCTTGCCTTCCTCCCCTAGACTTACCTATAAGACCGTGGGGTAGAAGGTGGCCGCAAAACCCCTGGACTGTTCTCAGTGCAGCAACTTTGAAGGTCACATAGTGGAGGCCAAAGAACATACATGGCTTTGGTGTCAGGCAGACCCGGGTTAGAATCCTGGCTTTGCTACTTACTTTGCCACTCGGGAGAGTTATCGAACGCTTTTGTGGCTCTATTTCCTCATCTGCAAAATGGACATCCTAACACCTTTGCAGGGTTGCTGTCAGAAAAGAAATAAAGCATGCACAGCACCTAGGACAGTGCCTGGCACACAGTTGTCCTTAATGCAGGGTGACAGCGATGGTGGCTATTTTCTGAGCTGGAATCCTATGGCAGGGAGTCCCAAAGAAATCCCCAGGAAAATGTCATGAAGAATTCTGAAGCGGGAGAGGTGTCCTCAACATTTAGCCCCCTTGTCAACCTTCACGGAACGGAAACAGCAGGGCTTTTCCACCATTCGCCATGGCCTTCCCCAGCCTTCCAGATGGACTGGCTTTCTGGAGGCTTCCTCCCACCCCGTTTCAGCCACTGGAGCAGCAAACAGTGAAGGGGCCTTGGTCTTGGGTGCCACCAACACAGGGGACCCATGTCCCCTGGGGAATCTGTGTGCAGTCACCACCTACAGGCAGGCCCCTTGGCTGTACCCAACATGAAGGAGGATTCCTGGGTGGGCATTTGTCCAGGGCCTGTCATGTGGATTTGGGCTTTGGCGCTTTGCTGGGGCACAGCAGAGGCCCGAGTCCTTACACCCTCTCTTTGGTGGCTGAGCATCAACAGCACGTCCTCAGCCTCTGTTTTCCTCCTTGCACTCCATCTACAAAAAAGGTCTGAGGAAGAGGTTGGAATTTTCATCTTAAGCTGTCATAGCTGGAAGGACCATCTGTTTAACTTGAAGGGCATCTACTTCCAGTCTCTTATGGAACTGGAAACCCATTACTCTAGCTACCAGAACATCTCTCCTCTCCTTCCAAGACACAGGCGGTGTCTCTTCAGCTTCCACGGTTTGCAGCTGCCATCCCTGGTGGGACAGATATCAGGCAGCCTGGCCCTTGAAGTATGTGGATGGGATTCTCTCTGGGACCTGAACAGCTTCTTATAATGCCCTCCCAGAGCACTGGACGGGGACCCTGGAGATCTCTGCTCACTTAGGCTCCTCATCCTGCTGCAGAAACATTCCTTGAGTGGCAGTGCACTAGCCAGGAGAAAAAGTGGGGTCACTACTGGTATATGAGTGATGCAGATCACAGGGTTACTCCCTGGGTTGGGACACCCATTTGAGAAGCTGAAAGTAGAATGTCGGTGGGACCAAGATGAAGGGGTCCTGAGAAAGCTTTGATATGTTCACATGACATTAAGCTGATACACACAGGGCCAGTGCATCAGGAGTCATTCCATGCATGAGAGCAGGATTTGAGTATGGGAAGAGAACATCTTTGAGAAATTAGGGAAATAAGCCATCGCTCATTCTCAGAGGAATATCGCATGTGCCCAAGAGCAGAATTAACATCACATCTGAGGGTCACTCAAGGGGAAGCTGGCTTGTGCTTAGGGGGACGCTCAGCTCTGACTGTGTATGCCTGGTCCTGGCACACAGATGATGTCCTGGGGTTCCAGTCACCACCCCAGCCTATCATCTCCATCATCAGAGCTGATTTCTGAAACTACAGATGCTTTAATGCCAACCCTCTGCCCAAGCCCACCAGTGACTCCACAACACTAGTGGGATAACGTCTATTCACAGTCTCACCCCAATCTCCCTTTCTACCCTCATTCCCACTGAGTGACCCGTCCACTCTGTCCACACTGATACTCTCGCCAGGTCTGCCAAGCCCTCTCGGGCCACCATCCTGCTCCATGGCCTCCTTCTGCTGGAAATGCCTTCCATCCACTCCTTTCTCTGCCTCGTCACCTCTTTCTCCTCATTTCCCCGGGAGTGAGTCCCACCCTCCTCTATGCTCTCACAATTCGTGGCACCTGCCTCGATTTCAGCAATGACCACTTTTGCTTTAATTATTCACTGATGTGTCTCTCTCCTCCACCAGACCATGCCATGTGCGCCTTTGTATCACAGGTGCTTATCACATAAGACGTGTTTAATCAGTATTAAATGGGTAGATGGATAGATGGGTAGGTGGATATCATTTATTCTCCACTACTTTTCCAAGGGCAGAAATGCTGGGCTGGGCTTGGTGATGCACCACCCAGACCCTCCTTCAAGGAAGGACTTCTTGCTCAGCTGCTGGGAGCACTGTTGAAGAATGCCTTTAGCTGTCAGCCCCATCAAAAATGGGCTTAGCTACAGAGAACTACCTGGCCCAAAGTCACTTCTTTCCAAGGGTTGTCCACATCCAGGGACCAATTTCAGCGGAGATATAGACTCGTCATTCTTACTCAACATGGGCTGAGGTTGATGGTTCACATGGGATTGGCCTAGGCTGTGGTAGGGCTTCTGCAGTAGACTTTGCCCCATGCTGTGTCCCTCCCCTCTGTGTTGACCCCAAGTGCATCCCCTGGTAAAAAGTCAACACCCTGAGCTCGCGTCTCCTTCCCCGAGGACTGAATCCCCCTTGGAGCCTCCGCCTTTCTCCTTTCTTTCCCTTGCTAGCCAGGACTACCCTGGTGTCTCTGCCCCCAGACCTATGGAACTTTTCTGGGTTCCAGACACCTTTGCTAAGGGCCCAGGGCTCCAAAAAAGGCACCTGATCTCACACATGCCAAATTTTACCTTCATGTCAGGGGCTTGACAGACTCTGTAAACCCAGGCTAAGCACACTATTACGGAGAGAAAGTCATGGAGTGTTTTCCACATGCTGAGAAGTGTGCCAAGGGATACAGGCAGCTCTCTGTTCATACAGAGAAAATTTGGGCACCAAACACCATATGGCTTTTCAGAGCCTGGTCATCTTCATCCTTGGCACTGATGGAATCCTCATGCAAAGGGAAGAGAGCTCGAGTGGAGTGAGGCCCTGGGCTCTGTAACTACCGGCTAGGAGACCTTAAGTGCCGTGCCGAACTTCTGTGCTCCGTGGTTTTCTCATCTGCAAAATGGGGGTGCAAATGCCTCCTTTCCGGGAGAGTGATGAACATGAAATCACTCCATAGGTTAGCATGCCCACTACCATGGGAAATACAGCTTTCCACCCAAGAATGAGTGAGAAAGAATACCTACAGTGCCCCCAGCATTTGTGTTCACACAGACCCTGCCAGGGAGCTCTGGCTCGGGGTAGTGAGTGTCCTTCGGGGCTCCCAGGCGGGCCCTGGCAGCCACATTGCCCACTGCCAGGAGCTAAGCGGACAGGAGTAACCAAAGGGCTGTGTGAGAGCCAGGAGAGGAGGAGAGAAGGTGCTGACAGAGGCCCACCAGCCAGAGGGGCTGGAATGAGGAGGCACCTGCAGGCTCAGCCCCCAGGGGAGTCTGCTGCTGACCATGGGGCTGGCTTGCCGGAGCAGGAGCTTGAAGGCTGTTCTCCCATCTCGGCAATGGCTAGCACAGTAATTACGAGTGCCTTTGCTAGGAGCGTTCTGCAGGCTGATGGACTCCTCGCGCACAAAGGCTCCTCCAGAGGGCCTCGTCAATTGCACTAGATTATCCCAGACTCTGCCAGCCATTCTTAAAGCTCTTCTGTGACGAAGATATGAAGCATTTTCCAGACAAAAGCTAACAACATGCCTCAGATCCCCTCAAGATTTTTTAGTCTTTTCTAAAACATTTCTTTTTCTCCTTTCTTTGAATCAATAGAGTAATTTCAGATGGGTAGAATAAAGGCACCGAGCATAGAAAACTAAGTGTCTTTTGGGGTCCCAGACAGTATGAGGGAGGGGTGGAGGTGAACAGAAGGCCAGCGTCAGTGACAAGACAAGAGATCAATTCACTTCATGCTGATTCAAAGCACGAGCTGGAAGGTCCTGCCCGAGGTGTGGAGAGAGCACTGGGCCAGGAGTCAGGAGGAAATCCCACCCCAGCCTGCAGCGTGCTCGGTATAACCGTGGGCAGATCACTTCCCCTCTCTGGGCTCTGTATCCTCACTGTAAGAGGGCAGCTTGGACAAGATGCTTTGGCATCAGGCAGGAAGGAGAGGCCCGGCTCCCTCCCTCCCCACTTGCGATTTGCTTGGGCCCTGGCCACACCTGCTCCATCGTTGCCCCACCCCTGCTCCTGCTAATCAGATGAACTTCAGCTTCCAGTGACAGGCATCAGCCTCCCCTGCCATGGCCCCTTGATTGCTGTCATCTGGGCCAGAAGCACCTGCAGGAGGGCAGATGTCACTGTCCCGGCTCTCTTCTGCTTCCAGAGGCTGCCCTGACCTCACTGGCTGTGACAGAGGCGCCCAAGGGCCCTGGGAGAAGTGCTTTCTCTCCTTGTTGCCGATCTCATAACTGCTCCAAAAGGTGTGGGTGGGGGCTGGCTTGTCTCTAGAGGGTTTCCGTCAAGGGAATCGCAGCCACTTCTCTGAGCTAAGCCTCCCCTCACCTAGGCCAGAATGCCAAGGCCACTCTCTCAAAGTGGGACAGCGTGGCTCCTGCAGACTATCCCTATGGGCCAATGTGGAACTCTCCCCTGCTCAGCCCATCCCACAGGAAGGCCTCTTCTGGAAGCTTCCTCAGGCCTCCTCAGGACACCACCTCTCTCACAGCCTCCCAGGCTGGGCTGTACTGATGGGTGCCATCTTATCGTCCCTGGCATCCTACGATCTTTGAGCATTTTACATTCTCATAAATAGGCATGGTTCCGGTGGCAATGTCAAGCTCTGACAACACCCTCCCTGCCCCCTCCCCACACGTGACACACAGTTTCACAGAGGCATGCGTCTCGCTGGCCTGGGCAGACAGCTCGCTGTACACCTTGGTTTTCTCACCTTTCATGTCTGTTCTTGTAATTGCCCCAAGAGAAGACAGCTCCCATCTCCCAACATTCTCATCTCGCCCGGCCTCAGGATGAGGCTGCAGGACCACAGTTCTTCACCCTTCCCTGGCCGCAACTCAAAGTCATCTCCCGGTGGCTTCAGTACAGCCTAGTGAACTCCAGATTTTACTGATTTTTTCTTTTCTTATGAACTATTTTATATATGCAAATATAGGTAACACAGAGGTGAGGCGTACAGAAAAATATCCACATGTACCCAGCTCAAGAAAGAGCACATTGGAAGCCTCTGATAGATACCCTGTGTATTCCTCTCCCCTCCTCAGAAGAATCCCTGCCTTGAATTTGTGTTGATCCTTCCCTAGCTCTTCCCTATGGGCAATCTTCCTCGTATCTTTATATAACCAACGCTGCGGCCTCGCATGAGTGCCAGGATTGCACAGCATGCCTCGTGGGAGTCTCGGGAACGACAGGGAAGTGCCTCCCAGGTGGCTGGCCCTGCAGCTCCACGCTGGCAAGAATGGAAAGACGGCAGGAGTCTGACCACAGCCGGGCTGGGCCTCACAGTCTTGGACCCCAGTATTACAGCAAGGAAGACTTCAAGAAAATGAAATGGAGTTATTCCTTAAGCCCCCCACACCCTGGCCCTTTGTGGCCCAAGTAAGTGATAAGTTCCAAATGGACTGCAGTGACCATCAGGAACCACAAAAGAATGGCTCATGGAAATGCCTGGTGATGTTGGCAGAGGCTAGTCCACAGGAGAAGCAGCTGGGGGCCAGCTCCCAGGGGCGAGTGCCTTTGGGGTCCATGAAAGGAGGGAGCACATGAGGCTGCAGCCAGGGTCAGCTGACCTGTAATTAGGGGGAGAGTCGTAGCCTCTAATTGTAGTGCAGACACAGAGCCAGACCACCAGGGTTTGAAAGCTTGCTCTACCAGTTACCTGCGGTGTGGCCTGTACCTCAAGGTCCCGTGAATGGAGGTGTCCCAAGAAGGAAAGGATAATAAACGTACAATAGTTAGCAAGCCCCATGTAAATAGCAACATCTTTTTCTCTTTTGGGACTTCCCATGTTTTATTTTGTCAAATAACAAAATAAAAAGCAAAAGTATCACTTTTGTGATACTTCTGTGATATATTATAGTATAATATTCCCATAATATTATAAAAGAATATGAAAAACAGGAAGAATCTAATTTCAGAACAAAGGACACTCCTTCAGCTTGCACTATCAATTTCTTATCGGTGTCTTGTGCTGGAGTCTTCTGAATGGAGATGGGCTGGCCTTTTCTGTGTGGTGTAACTGGTGACACTCTGAGTTACAAATGACGCCGAGGGCAGCTTACCAGAGGGTCACAAGGGCTGGGAGGCCACAGAGTGGGGTAAGTATGAGATTTAGAATCGAACAGACTGACTGTGGTTAAAATCCCACCACTCACTAGCTGTGTGGCACTGGGCTAGTTCCTTAACCTCTCTGAGCCCATTTGCTCATGTGTAAAGTAGGGATACCTGCTACACAATTTTGCTGTGAGAAGGAGTGAAATAATGACACAAAGCCTATGGCACCTGCTTGATGCAGGGTAACTGTAGCTTTTCTCCCCTAATCTGGGCCCCTCATGCATCCCCAGCTTCCGGTTCATGAGCCAATTGCTCCCTGGAGGGCAGGGACCTTGTCTCATTCTTTTTGGCTCCCTTGCAGAGCCCTATTTTTTTTTTGTGGTGACCTAATTACTATAACTACCCCTAATTACCATTATTTGTGGTGACCTACACAAATCACGTGTGCACAAAGCACATACCAGAGGCAGGCACGACGCCATGCCTGGGTGTTTCATATTCTCTTGGCCCTAAAGCCCCTTCCTTTCATCTTCCTTCTATTCCAACCCTGCTTCACCCCAGCAGAGCGCAGGCTTCTTTGGTCCTGAGCTATTTCCGGGGAAGAACAGGCTCCTCACAGGCTCAAGTTCACCACATACCAGAGGAAATCTGATGACCTACAGGTGTCTGTGGAGGTCAAGTGCATTCTTGCTGAAAATAGGAGTTTTGTGACCCAAGAAATGGAAATGGCAGAATTACCAGTAGGGTAGGACATTCCTCTGGACATTTACCTAGTTACCAGGGAGCAAAATTCCCCACTTGTTTCCCTGCAGTTAACTTCCTTTAATGTTCCTACTGGAAGTCCTACCTGATATCTAGCTTCAGTCTTTCATGTTGCACATATCAGATTGGCCACACTGTTTCTTGCATGCCTTGTGGCTTTCATGCATTATCTCTGCAAGTGATAAGACGAAGGGACGTGCTAGGATCCTGCAGTATATGTGACAATGGAATATCTGCTCACCGTCTCTGCAGAACATACTTTGGGAAGAAGCCTTAGAGATCCTGGCCTGGGGAATACCCCTTTGGGCAGGCTAGGGGACAGTGTCAGGCCATAAGCCTTTCCCTATTGGGATAAACAATCTTCTCTCAGAACAGGCAAGCAAACTGTCGGCCTTACTTGATTGGCATTCATCTGGGTCTTTAGCTTCGTTGATCTCTTCCCCAAATCGGTCCCTCAGTTCTCAGAGTCTCTCTCTTTCTCTCTTTTTGAATATTGGGCTCTATTCCGCCACTACTCCATGTCAGGGGCTGGGCCTGAACAGAAACATCTGAAAAACTGCCTCTTCTTCATGCCCATCACCTGCTATCCCACGGGATGGACCAGACCCTGCCAGAGCCCCTGGTATAGCAAGCATGTTGTTAAGGTTCCTAAGCTGTGTCTGAGCAACATGCTTGCCATACAGGGGGTTCATCCCATGAGGCATGCGGCCTGTACTTTCTAAACATTCCCTAGTCACATCTGAGTTTCTAGACCTTAAATCTTGTTTGAGTTCTCCCTCTCTGCCCTCGAAAATCCAGCTTTAACATAGCTAGCACGTACGCCGTCCTTACTAGATGCTGGACCCCTTTCTAGGTTTCATGTTTAATCCTCCCAAACACCCTAAGAAGTAAGTGCTATGCCCATTTTACAGTAAACTCAGGGTTGGAAAGCTTATGGAATTTAAGCAAGGCCATAGAGTTTGTGAGTGGCCAAGCCAGGACTTGAACGTAGATTTCAACTGTCTGGTTTATGCTTTCAACTGCTCCACATTGCAGTGATTTCCGGAAGTCCTGAACTCATCTTCTAGTCCAGGGAACTCCTCTACCACTTCCTCACCTCTCCCTCTCTCTTTCCAAACTAGAAAGGAATCCACAAAACCATTTAGTGCTTACTCCTCTGCATCTGGGTAGAGAAGGAGCCTCAACTATTTTTAAGTTCTTTAGCAATCAGTAAACATGAGTATCCTGTTCGTCAGGATAATTTCTCATTATAAATTAGTAAATTCATACAAATATATCAGTCTCTTATAAGTCTGTCTCTGATGAGTCAGTTCCCCTGATTCCTGAAAGGTGTGAGGACTCATGGCAGCCTAGTTGATTCTCTAAGCCTTCAGAGCTTCAGTATAAACACGGACCATGGTGACCAATATCCCACCAATCTGTGTGGGTGGTGGCACCTGGGGAGTGAGCAAGGTGACACATTCCAACAGAAAGAAGGAAGAAGCAGGTTTAAGCCTCTGTTCCACGGTTGCGTTCTCTCGGTGTGGGCTCTGGGCTCAGCCTCTGCCTGCTTCTACCTTTGTAACCTTGAGCACATTGCTCACCGCTGAGTATTCCCTCAGCTATAAAATGGGCATAGTGATTCTTGCCCTTCTGACCGTTCACGAGGTCAAACGCTGAGGATCCTTGTGGTGAGAATCAAGTGAGCAAAAGGACAGAAGGAGTTCTGTAACTTGGAAAAGGCTGTATCCATGCTACTTGTTAAAACTCTGATCATTCCCACCATTTATGTCCTTGGAGTGTTGTAAATATATTACCATAATGTTATTACGATAATATTTTTATAACAACAAATGAAATGTAGAAAGAAAAATCAAACGGTGCACTGGCGTACCGTGGGCTTCCCTTCCCACGCTCTTTTGCTCCAACGCTGCATTTTACTAGAGGGTCAACATTGGCACCCCACCACCTGCCATTTGTTTTGCTTTGTAATGCCCGGGTCTCTCCACGAGCAGGTCCCACCCCTGGCCATGCAGAGTGCCTTCTTATAGAATTCCTGGTAGAGGGCCTTGGGGATTAGACACGGCACCCCCTCATGCTATGGTTGAGAAAACTGGGCCCAGAGAAGTGGGGGTGCCTTGTCAAAGTCAGCATGGTGGAAGCACCAGCGTCTTCTGGAAGCCCCAGTGCTGCCCTGGTCTGCCCTTCCCCTTGGCCCCCTTCCAAATCCCAAGCTTATAGGTCACCCGACCCTTTCTCTTACTCCCCTGGCTCTTTGATGGAAATAATGTATACAGTGGTCCATGTCTAAGATAAAGTGCCTTCAATCACCTTAGGTCAGCAAACTACAGAAGAAACAGGTATACTAGGCCCCTGCTTGGATAGCCGATGCCTGCCTGTCCGCCTCTCCCATTTCGCCCGCTTTCCCCTCCCCCCGCCTTCCCCACCCATTAGTTGCCCTCACCCTAACCAAAGAAGTTTAGTCTAAGATGAAAGTTTACTAGCCTACAAAATAGCTCATTTTGTTTTTTCTTATCAGCCTGCCCAGCTACTTCAGTCATAAACATTTTAAGAGCCCCTGAGCTAACTAAGATTGCAGTGCATTGTGGGCTGCAACAAAATGCAGTAAAATTACCCGAAAAACAACACCGAAAGCCCCTACCCAACAATCAATAGGCAACATCTGGGAAGACTGTGTCCCCACAGTACTCAGCCTCTGAGGAACCAGGGAGGGGCCGGCACACACAACTGTCCTGGGTGTGTCTGTTCATCAGACACCTGATCTTGCAAGACTGTCATTAAAAGTCTCGCTTTAACTGTTCTCCGGGTCTCTGAGTCCATTCTTTGGGTTTGGACGGGTGAGTCTGTTTCTCATGACCTGGTGGCCCATATGGGGATCTCCGTGCCTGCGTGGAGTGAGACTCCAGCCGAGAGGAGAGGCGTGTCCCACTTGATTTATGTGGCCCACTCTGTCCAAATGTCTCGGCTCCCGTAGAGGCCATAGACAAACATGAAACGGTTTATTCAGGAGACAGTGAAAGTGACACAGGGAGAGAAGCAGGCACCGCGGCAACCAGGCAACCTCGTGTATGAGCCAAGGCCGGAAAATTAAACTCTAAGTACTGTTTGGTGGTTGGGCATCTTCAGAGGTCTTGGGATGTGCAAGAAACCTCCAGTAACGGGGCCTGAGTACACAGAGAAAAGCTCAGACACAGAGACTAACTGAAAATGGGAAACAAGAATTCTAGGCCCAGGGAACAGAGGAAAGAGGGAACTAAAGGGAATTCTTCTGACTTTCCCCCAAATAGTCTGTTGGGGAGAATGTTGCAGATCTGAAGGGGTAATCCTCAAACCAGGGACAAGGAAAAGCAAAAGATGGTAAAGTACTGCTGTTCTATCTGGCCCAAAGACCCCCGTTGATCAAACTTCAGTCTTTTGGCCTAAGTTTGGCTCAGATGAGGATCGGGTGTGCCAAGCTTTAATTCTCTATGTGAATAATAAAACCTTATCCTCACAAGAGGAAACAGGTTATGCTCTTTGTTCGATTAGTGAATTAGCCCCCCTGTTCCCCCTTAAAAAAGAAGAAAAAGAACATAGTAAAAAGCCCTGGGATCCTCTAACATGCTTGCCCTCCCATACATCTCCTGAAGTGGAAGACAGGGAGCTCAGCGGGCAACAGGAAGGCCGGACGAAGAGGAATCTGGGGGTCCTGAAGAAGCTGAACCCAATGCTCCCTTAAATCCTTATCCAAACCTGAGGAAAGAATTAGAACAACGTAAGAAGCACATGGAGAACTTCCCTATTCATTCTAAACAGCAGCTGTCTAACAGATACACTCTTAGAGAAGTCTCTATGGGACAGGGAGGAGTTGGGTTTGTGAGTGCGCCTCTAACAAGTACTTGGGTTAGGAATTTTAAAAAGGAAATGAGGTCACTCTGGGAAGACCCCCTGGGTCTAGCGGAGCAGCTAGATCAATTTTTAGGACCTAATTTTTATATTTGAGCTAAGATAATAATTTAAGATAAATATTTACTGGGGAAGAGAGGGGAACGATTTTAAGGGCAGCCATGACCATTTGGGAGAGACCCCATCCTCCGGGGAAGGAGTCCTGCCAGCTGAGCAGAAATTCCCAAATGCAAATCCCAGAAGGGATAACAGTGACCCCAGAGATGAGGTCCAAATGCAGAACCCAAGGAAGCTAATGATTAAAGGGATTAAAAAGTCCACTCTTAGAACACAAATGTCTTGAAAGCATTTGAGATCCAGCAAGAAAAAGAGGAGACTCCCTCTGCACTTCTGCAGAGGCTCAGGGATCAAATAAGAAAATATTCAGGATTAGGTCCAGAGGACCCAGCAGGGCAAGGCCTTTTAAAAGTTAATTTTACGACTAAAAGTTGGCCTGATATTACTAAGAAACTGCAAAAGATTGATGGATGGAATGAAAAACCGATTAAGGAATTACTGAGGGAAGCTCAGAAGGTTTTTGTAAGAAGAAAGAAAAGAGAAACTGGGAAAGGGAGAAAGAGAAGTAAAAAAGAAAATAGGAAAGAGAAAGGGGAGGAAATGGCAAACATAGAGGGCCAGAGAGAGAGAGAGAGAGCGAGAGAGAGCAGGAGAGAGAGTGAGAGAGACGGCGGGGCGGGGGGGGGGGGGGGGGGGGTGGTAGGTGGTTTAGAGATGGTGAACGACAAACCAGGGTGGACCACACCAAAAAACTTGTTGGGGAAACGGGAGGTTAAAGGTTGTTAAAAATTGGGG
>CAUYLG010038527.1:0-83499 GCA_963573385.1 Cacajao melanocephalus
GAACATTTGTGTACAGATGTGCTACAGTTTTTTATCAACATGTAAAAAGAGGTCAGTAGGTCAGTGAGTAAATGCTAAATTTTTTACTCATTAATTTTTAAATCTATGGGACACGTTTTATTGTCACTCAAAGTGAAACAGTATCCATTAAAAAAGAAAAGGATTTGTAGGGACATGGATGAACCTGGAAACCATCATTCTCAGCAAACGGACACAAGAACACAAAATCAAACACCGCATGTTCTCACTCATAGGTGAGTGTTGAACTATGAGAACACATGGACACAGAGAGGGGAGCACTACACACTGGGGTCTGTTGGGGGGAAATAGGGGAGGGACAGCAGGGGGTGGGGAGTTGGGGAGAGATAGCATGGGGAGAAATGCCAGATATAGGTGATGAGGAGGAAGGCAGCAAATCACACTGCCACGTGTGTACCTATGCAACAATCTTGCATGTTCTTCGCATGTACCACAAAACCTAAAATGCAATTAAAAAAAAAAAAGAAAAAAGAAAAGGAGAGACTAAAAGTGTCAAGGAGAAAAAAAAATCTAAAGAGCAAGAGAGAAAGAGGAAAATAAAAGATACTTTGGATATGTGCAAATAAATGTACACAAAATAATTTGCAGAGACAATAACCTATTATAGCAAAAAGAAATAGACATAATATGCTTTAAAACTGCTGGTCTCACTCTATTGGTCCCTCAGGTGCTGAATTTAGGTATAAAATGTTCACCATTGGAAACTATTACTTTGCCTAAAACACAACTTTTTTAAATTCCTTATATAATTAAAGAGATATTATGAAGAAAATTTTTTTCATCTTTATTGAGTTATTTTGAATTTAAAAGAGATTCAAACTATACTTGAAACATTTTAAATTAAATAGATGAATACTTATGATAAGCTTGTAATGGCTTAATTTGTTGAAGTCTATTTTTAAATGTCCTTTACCTGACATGTTTATTGCCAACAGGGAACTATCCTTGATTTTCAAACAGCTTTCATAAAAGGAAAGTGAATGGAACAAGTGACCACGATAAATACTTTTTTACTCTGTGTAGCAAAATAATAAATAATATTGAATCAAAAATAATATCCATTCTGTCTCTGTTGAAAGCCATTCATTTTACACATTTTTATTTGTTACTCTAATGACTTCTTACTACATGCTGCATCCTGCTCAGTAGAAGGATAATATCATAGACATTAAACTTCTAATTTTAAGTACTGGTGTAATGTTCATCCCTAAAAACATTAACAGTGATTGTGTATTATTCACAGATATTGGCTGACCTAGAAAATCATGCACTATTTAAGAATGATCTGGAATGTCAAAAGCTGATTCTGGAAGCAATGAAATACCATCTATTGCCAGAAAGAAGAACTTTAATGCAAAGTCCGAGAACTAAACCCAGAAAATCTACAGTTGGAACTTTGTATGCTGTAGGAGGAATGGATAACAACAAAGGTATTTAATTCAGGATCCCTATAACTATACACCCTCTGTTATACCGTGATGCAACTTTAATATTGTAATGGGTAATAGCATAAAATTTACATAAATCTAACTTTAATTATTATGATTTAAGATTAAGGGAGAAATTAAATGTCATCTTTCATTTTTGGTTTGTAATTGCTTTCTGCTTCTTATTCATCTTTATGTTCCTTATTCATTTCTTGTGCATTATATACAAGATTTCATATAAAATAAAAGGGGGATTTGAATCACTTAACACAGGCCAAATAATGTTTTGGATATATTGAGAATGGTATTTCAATGCTAAGAAATGTGGTATGCAGGCAAATGCTTGCTGGGATCTCAATTATGAAGAGAATCTCTATCTTTGAAAAGTTGAGAATCTCACATAGAAGCCCGATAAATAAATAGACAATTACAAAAAAGTATACAAATGATGAAAGTTATAATGTATAATTTTAATTGTGTTAATCATTTTAGTCCTTCAAAAGAAAGTGAATCATGTGCTTAAAAACTGAACATATGCATTTGAAGATTTTATTCTTATGTTTTTAGAGTTATTGGAAAAATCTCCAAAAATTTGTCCTCTTCAGATTTTCTTATGTCTGTCTTAATTTTCATGAACAAATACACAAGGCAACTAATATGCAGAACTGTAATTTTTATATGTTTGTTTCTAATAAATGAGATAACCATAATATATTTCAAGTACATAAAAAAACTGCAATTGGCAACAATAGAGTATGACCAAATATTCAACATCTTTTAAAAAAATTATTATTAAGATAAATCAGAACAAAAAAATCTTACTTAAAGCATTGTGAACTGAGATTTCAAAATTATAGCTAAAAGGAAAAAATTTATATAATCAATAGAGAATGACACATTCTCATTTGTTATCTGTCAAAAAGATATCCTATGGCTGTTAAATCGTTTTCATAGTTTATTTTTGGAAAAGTGCAACTCCTGTTAATCAGGAAGTTGAAATCTAGTAATTATCACATTAAATGAGCACAAGAGTGTTAACATATGAAAATGAAGAAGTCTAAAGAAAAGAGATTCCTTTATAAGTAAATAGCAAAACAAGAAAGTAAAAGGGCAAAATGTTTGTCATCACATGGATAGATAGAGGCACTCGTAAAAAAGAATATTGGTCCTGGGAGAAGGTACTAAAGCTTAGAATACACTACTATTGAAGTAGCAAAGTCCTCAAAACTTCTTTAAAGTGCAATATAATATTTTCCATCTGGGTTAGTCTCTTTCCCAAATGAATCTGGATGATGATTTTGATATTTACTCCCAAAACCATATGTATAGATATATAATTGTGTATATAAAAATATATGTATAGATATATAGTTGTTTATACATGTATAGATATATCGATATATAGCTATATAGTTATATGCAAGACAAATAATATGCAAAATGTAATTTTCATATTTTTGTTTCTAATAAATGATATAATTAACCATAATATATTTCAAGTATATATAAAAAATACATTAATATATATTCATATATATAAAACTATATATCTATGCATATAACTATATATATATATTTCTGTAGAAATATACCTATTTATTATGGTATTTAACTTCCTGTCTAAGATATTATGTAGCTAGGTACCTAAGTATAGGTATATTTAGATTACTAACATTCTTGAAGTTGTTACTTTTGTTGCTTGTAGTCATTACTTATATGCGTGAATTTATATGTTATTAAGTTTTTGAAAGACATTTCAAATTGCTAATTATTATTCACATGGAAATGTCACCGTTTACTTGAGCTTAACCCTATTATTAAACACTTTACTGGGATTCAATTCTTTTTTATATAAATAATGCCACCATTAGCATCCACATACAAATTTATCCTAACCTCTGAGTATTTCCTTAAATAAATACCTAGATAAAAAATTAGTAGGTGGGAAAGGAACGCTTTTGGGACATATAAGCTTATTTCTTTTTAGAAAATATATAAGAATTTATAATATTCCTAAGTTACACAGAGTGCCAGTTTTACTGTCTTGCCAAAAAAAGTTATCTTAAAAAACCTTTTTATATGAATAAGTTTTAACATAACAAAATATGGAGTTGTATAATCAATCCCCAAGTGTTCATCATTACATTTCTCCTCTTAGTAGTGAGATTGAACTTTTTTGTATTTTAATATTTTATGCATTTAATCACATATAATAATTAATGCTGATATATTAATATCTTCTCTTCTAATTTTTGAATTTTTTTCAGTTTCTTGGGCATGGTTTGGACAGTAGTAACACCCTATGGTACAATCCTGTCATTTATTTTAGAGAAAATAATTTTAATACTTTAGAAGTCTGCTGTAAATATCTAGTGGGTAGCATAACACACCTGGCAATGTTTGAAAGAATGATGGATCTTGTATAAGAAAATACATAGGTGCTCTGGATAACATTACGTTTTCTAAGACAAAAATTTACTTATTTTAGCCAGACATTTAGAGTAAGATAAAATCACCGTCTTCCAAACAAAAATTAGATGATTTGAGACTAAGATTTAGTGTTTGTGAGGAGTGACTTACTCCTGTTTTGCTTTCAATATTTATACCAGGACCACTCATTTTTGGTAAGCCCTGAATGCCACTTCATTTTTAACTCAGAACTAGCTCTGCCTAGTTCTGAGATAAATCTATGCCTTACAACTATTTATAAGCTAAGTTTAGCATCTTAGCTTCCATTTTCTGCCTGGATTTCTGTCTCTTGCTGTGTACCTCTTTTAAATCAGCAAATGCCCAGAGAAAACAAGCAGTGTTGCCCTGCCATTCTCTTTTCTGAGGGATAGGAGTCTAAAGTCCAGACTACCTTGATTGCCCTGAACTGCAATTTGCGTCTTTTCAGCCCCATCAGACTGCCCAGCGGCCTCAGTTCACATGTACTGCAGGGTCTCTAAGCTTAGAGCTGCTTGTGAATCAATCATTTCTAAAGGCAAAAATGACAAAGAATGTCAGGCTCATTTTGATTCACGTCCACTCTTTCTGAGACTTCAGCCTTTTAAGTGTGAGCTGTATTTTTTAGTCTCTAATGTCTTAAAACAGCTAAATTTTGTACCATGAACTGCAGCTTTATAGGTACTCATGTGGGAACAGTTTGTCTGATGTAAACTAATCCATCATGTTTAAAAGCAGAAGCCCTTGTGTATTTGTAATTTTGAGGTTGTCTATTTCTGAAACTTCTTGAATTTTTTTCAGATTTACATATTTATTTATGAATTTTAATGTTTTTATTTTACTTGGCTTATTTTTTTATTCTGTCCATTATTTCTTAACAATTACACATTTTACTTTATATCTTGGGGCTTAAAGGTTGGGGTCTAACTCCACTGTTTTTGACAACTCTCATTCATGTTAGTTTGATTACTTCTGTGTTAGGTAATACTATTTTAAAGCCATAATTAATTTTCTTTACTCTCTGGCATTTCTTAGGGGCCTAAATTTTGCAGATCCTTTCCTCGAATAAGCCTGAATTTGCTTCAACTCAGAACCAAGGGCTCCACTAACTTAGAGCCATGTCAGCCCCATTTAACCATCCAGGCTTAATGTAGCATCTTTGGTTCCTTTTTCTCCCACCTTGTGTTTGGCCGAAGGCAGATGCTCCAGATTATATGGTTGTAAACCTCTCTCCACAAGAAATGCTGGGTTTTGTATTCCTTTAACTTTTTCTCAGGTTTCACCTCACTGTTCCTTCAACGATTTCACTATGCCCTTGAAAATTTATCTTATTTTCGTGTAAGACTGGCAATGCAAATAATTTTTTGTAATTTGCACAGGTGGACTGGTATTAGAATTAGAGGGCATTTCAGTCCGAGTCTTCTATTCTCCAACAAGCAGAAGAGTCCAGTTTCTCTTATTCTAAAGTTTACTCCATAGATTTTGTGATTTGTTTTATGTCCTATAATTTTGGGGAAGTAGATATTTTGTCTCTAACTAAACCATTAACAGTCTGAAATTTTTGAAACTTTTACATGTTTATAAAGTAGGCTCATTGCTATTTTCATAGTTAATTTTGCAGTATTCACAAATTTAATAGTACTATTTTCAGTTATAACTTCTATATCTCTAAAATGCAAATAATAATCCCACCTCAAATTTTAAATTGTATCAGGTATTAAATAAGAACAGCCCTAAATACAATGTAAATGACCATTGATTAACAATTTGATCAAATTTCACACTTCTAATAATGAGTGTAATTCAAAATCTAGAGCCAAAACAGGAATTGATACATGTCTTAGATCTGAGGGATCATTAGCAAATATTCAAAACTACAAGTGCAAATTACTGAATACTCATTTTTTCTCCTGTTATACATTAATTCTCTTTTTCAAATGATAGACAACTTGGAAACAAAAACTATATGTTTCTAATTTTAGAAACACTGTTAATAGTGATAACACTTGATATCAATTGTAGACTTTCAGTAAACATCTATTAAATTTAAATTGCAATTAATTTAACTGATCTTAATGGATATCCAAAATGGACAAGTCTCACATGTATTTATGAATTACAAATTCACTTTGAAGTATAACACAGTATTTATCAATATATACTTTGTGTTAATATAAAACTTCACCTTTGTAATATTTTGAAGATGTGAAAAGCAAAATATAATTAGAATATTGCTGTTACCTACACAACACTTCCCATAGGACCCTTCAAGCAGAAAACAATTTTATGGATCTAGAATATTTTTTCTCAGTGACTAATTATTTGTAAATAATAAATATTACATCAGTTACATACATACACATATATATATAACTAATTGTAATTTTATTTTTTCTTCCTCTCAATAAATTTATGTATGTATTTATTTATTTTTATTTCAATAGGTTTATGGGAAACAGGTGGTGTTTTTTTCTACATGTTAGTTATTTAGTGATGATTTCTGAGATTTTGATGCACCCATCACCTGAGCAGTGTACACTGTACTCTGTGTGTAGTCTTTTATCCCTCAACCCCCAGTCTTTCATTCCTCCCCTCAAGTCCCCAGAGTCCACTGTATTGTTCTTAGGACTTTGTGTCCTCATAGCTTAATAGCTTAGCTCCCACTTATAAGTGAGAACATATGATGTTAGGTTTTCCATTCCTGGGTTACTTCACAGGGAAAAATGGTCTTCAACTCCCTCCAGCTTGCTGCAAATGCCATTATTTGGTTCCTTTTTGTGGCTCAGTAATAGTCTATGACAGACAGACACACACACACACACACACACACACACACACAGACACATATACGGACACAAACACACACACACCATGATTTATTTATCCACTCATTGATTGATGGGCATTTGGGCTGGTTCCATATTTTTGCAATTGCAAATTGTATTGCTATAAACATGCATGTGCAAATGTCTTTTTCATATAATGACTTATTTCTGTCTAGGTAGATATCCAGTATTGGACTGCTGGATCTGATGGTAGATCTACTTTTAGTTCTTTAAGGAATCTCCATACTGTTTTCCATAGTGGTTGTACTAGTTACATTTTCAGTTACATTTTCACCAGCAGTGTAAAAGTGTTCCCTTTTACCACATGTCAACATCTATTTTTATTTTTTATTTTTTTGATAATGACCATTCTTGGAGGAGTAAACCGGTATCACGTTGTGGTTTTGGTTTGCATTTCCCTGATCATTAGTGATGTTCAGCATTTTTTCATTTGTTTGTTGATCATTTATGTATGTTCTTTTGAGAATTATCTATTCATATCCTTAGCTCACTTTTTGATGGAATTATTTGTTGTTTCTTGCTGATTTCTTTGAATTCTTTGTAGATTCTGGACATTAGTCCTTTGTCAGATACATAGTTTGTGAAGATTTTCTCCTCATTCTGGGGATTTTCTGTTTACTCTGCTGATTATTTCTTTTGCTGCGCAGAAACTTGCTTAGTTTAATTAAGTTCTATCTATTTATCTTTTTCTGTTATGTTGCTTTAGAGTGCTTGGTCATAAAGTCTTTGCCTAAGACAATGTTTAGAAGAATTTTTCTGATACTATCTTCTACATTTTTTATGATTTGAGTCTTAAAGTTAAATCTTTGATTCATATTGAGTTGATTTTTGTATAAGGTGGGAGATGAGTATCCAGTTCTGTTCTACATCTGGCTTGCCAATTATCCCAGCAAAATTTGTTGAATAGGGTGTCCTTTCCCCACTTTATGTTTTTGTTTCCTTGTCAAAGATCAGTTGGCTGTAAGTATTTGGCTTTATTTATGGGTTTTCTATGCTGTTCCATTTGTCTATGTGCCTATTTTTATACCAGTACTGTGCTGTTTTGGTGACTATAGTTTTACAGTATAGTTTGAAGTTGGGTAATGTGATGCCTCTAGATTTGCTTTTTTTGTTGTTTAGTCTTGCTTTGGCTATGCAGGTTCTTTTTTGGTTCCATGTGAAGTTAAAGATTTATTTTTTCCAGTTCTGCAAAGAATAACAATATTTTGATGAGAATTGCCTTGAATTTTTAGGTTGCTTTTTTCAGTATGCTTATTTTCACAATGATTCTACCCATCCATGAACATGGGATGTGTTTCCATTTGTTTCTGTCATCTAATTTCTTTCAGCACTGTTTTGAGGTTTCCATGTAGAGGTCTTTCACCTCCTTATTTAGGTATATTCCTAAATATATTATAATATTTTTGGTAGCTATTTTAAAAGGAGTTGAGTTCTTGATTTGATTCTCAGCTTGGTCGCTGTTGGTGCAAAATAGTACTTCTGATTTGAGTACATTGATTTTGTATTCTGAAACTTTACTGAATTTATTTATCAGATCTAGGAGCTTTTTGGATGAATATATAGGGTTTTTCAGATATACAATCATATCATCAGTGAAGAGCAACAGTTTGACTTCCTCTTTACCGATTTTGATGCCCTTATGTTTTTCTTGTTCAACTGGTCTGGCTAGGATGTCCAGCATTATGTTGGATAGAAGTGGTAAAAGTGGGTATCCTTGCCTTGTTCCAGTTCTCAGGGGGAATGCTTTTAAGTCTTCTCCATTCAGTGTGATGTTGACTGTGGGTTTGTCATAGATGGCATTTATTACCCCCAATCTTTTTTTTCTTTTTTGAGATGGAGTTTCTCTCTTTGTTGCCCAGGCTGGAGTGCAGTGGTGTGATCTCAACTCGCTGCAAACTCTGCCTCCCAAGTTCAAGCAATTCTTGTGTCTCAACCTCCCAAGTAGCTGGGATTATAAGCACCTGCCACCACACTGCTAATTTTTGTATTTTTAGTAGAGATGCGGTTTCACCATTGTTGACTAGGCTGGTCTGGAACTCCTGACCTTAGGTGATACGCCCACCTCAGTCTTCCAGAGTGCTAGGATTGCAGATGTAAGCCACTGGTGCCCAGTCACTTTTATTACATTAAGGTATGTCCCCTTTATGCCAGTTTTGCTGAGTGTTTCCATCATAAAGGGATGTTGGATTTTACTAAATGATTTTTCTGTATCTCTTGAGATGATGTAATGGTTTTTAATTCTGTTTATGCCGGGTAGCACATCTGTTGACTTGCATATATTAAACAATCTATGCATACCTGGATAAAACCCACCTGATCATTGTGGATTATCTTTTGATATGGTGTTGGTCAGTTAGCTAATATTTTGTTGAGAATTTTTGCATATATGCTTCTTAGGGATATTGGTCTGTAGTTTTCTTTTTTGTCATGTCCTTTTCTGGTTTTGGTATTAGGGTGATACTGGTTTCATAGAATGATTTAGGGAGAATTGTCTCCTTCTCTATCTTTTGGAAAAGTTTCAGTAGAATTGGTACAAATTCTTTTTTGAATGTCTGATAGAATTCAGCTGTGAATTCACCTGGTCTTGGACTTTTGTTGGTATTTTTTTAAATGCCCATTTAAATTTTGCTCCTTGTTATTGGTCTTCTTAGAGTTTCTGTTTCTTCCTGGTTTAATCTAGGAGTGTGGTATATTTCCAGGAATTTATCCATCTCTGCTATATTTTATAGTTTTGTGTGTAAAGGTGTTCATAGTAGTCTTTCTTGTCTGATCTTTTGTATTTCTGTGTTATCAGTTGTAATATCTCCTGTTTCATTTCTAATTGAGCCTATTTGAATCTTCTTTCTTCTTTTCTTGGTTAATCTCACTAATGGTCTATGAGTTTTGTTTATTTTTTCCAAGAACCAGACTTTCATTTCACTTATCTATTGTATTTATTTTTCAATTTTATTTATTTCTACTCTGATCTTTGTTATTTCTTTTCTTCTCTTTGGTTTGGTTTGTTCTTGTTTCTCTAGCCCCTTGAAGTGTGACCTTGGATTGTCTGTTTGTGCTCTTTCAGACTTTTTGATGTAGGCATTTAACACTATGAACTTTCCTTTTAGCATTGATTTTGCTGTATCTCACAGGTTTTGATAAGTTGTGTCACTATTATTATTCAGTTTATATAATTTTTAAATTTCTATTTTGACTTTACTCTTGACCCAACAATCATTCAGGATCAGATTACTTAATTTCCAAGTTTTTGCATGATTTTGGGGGTTACTTTTGGAATTGAGTTCCAATTTTATTCCACTGTAGTCTGAGAGAGTATTTGATACAATTTCACTTTTCTTAAATTTATTATTTGTTTTGTGAATTATCATACAGTCTATCTTAGAGAATGTTCCATGTGCTGATGAATAGAATGTATATTCTGCAGTTGTTGGGTAGAATATTATGTAAATATCTGTTAAGTTCATTTGTTCTAGGGTAAAGTTTAAGTCTATTGTTTCTTTTTTGACTTTCTGTCTTAATGACTGTCTAGTGCTGTCAGTGGAGTATTAAAGTCCCCCACTATTACTGTGTTGCCATCTATGTCATTTCTTAGGTCTAGTAGTAATTGTTTTGTAAATTTAGCAGCTCCAGTGTTAAGTGCATATATATTTAAGATTGTGATAATTTCCTGTTGGACAAGTCCGTATATCATTATATAATGTCCCTCTTTACCTTTTTAATGTCGTTGCTTTAAAGTCTGTTTGTCTGATGTAAAAATAGCTACTCCTACTCACTTTTGGTGTCCATTTGCATGGAATATCTTTTTCTACCCATTTACCTTAAGTTTACTTGCGTCTTTATGAGTTAAGTGAGACTCTTGAAGGTAGCAGATACTTGGTTAGTGAATTATTATCCATTCTCCCATTCTGTATTTTTTTATATGGAGCATTTAGGCCATTTACATTCAATGTTAATATTGAGATGCAAGGTAGTATTCCATTCATTGTACTAGTGTTTGCCTAAATATTTTGATTTTTTTTCCATCATTGTATTATTGTTTTTTAGGCCTTGTGAGATTTATGCTTTAACGAGGTTCTATTTTGGTGTATTTTGAAGTTTTATTTCAAGGACTTCTCCTAGCAGTTCTTGTAGTGCTGGTTTAGTAGTGCCAAATTTTCTCAGCATTTCTTTGCCTAAAAAATATTTTATCTTTTCTTCATTTATGAAGCTTAGCTTCACTGGATACAAAATTCTTGGCTTAGAGTTGTTTTGTTTAAGGAGGCTAAACATAAGACCCCAGTCCCTTCTAGCTTGTAGGGTTTCTGTTGAGATATCTGATATTAATTTGATAGGTTTTCTTTTATCGGTTACCTGATGCTTTGCATCACAGCTCTTTAATTTTTTTAACTTGTTTTTCACCTTTCTCTGCTCCCTCCTTGAGTAGCTTAATAATCAACCTTTTGAATTCCTTTTCTGGCAATTTAGAGATTTCTTAGTGGTTTGGATCCATTGTTGGTGAGCTAGTGTGATCTTCTGAGGGTGTTAAAGGTCTTTGCTTAGTCATATTACCAGAATTGTTTTTCTGGTTTCTTCTGTTTTTGGAAAGATTATGTCAGAGGAAAGATATGGGGTTCAAAAGCTGCTGCTGAGATTATTTTGTCCTGCAGAATAATTCCTTGATGTGGTGCTCTCCTTCTTTCCCTAGGGATGGGGCTTCCTGAGAGCTGGACTGCAGTGATTGTTTTTGCTCTTCTGAGTCTAGCCACCCAGTAGACCTACTATACTCCACGCTGATACTGGGGTGTGTCTGTTGGGTCCAGTAATGTGATCTGTTTTCAGGTCTCTCAACCATAGACACCAGCACCTGCTCCAGAGGAAGTAGTAGTGGGAGTGAAGTGAACTCTGTGAGGGTCCTTGGTTGTAGTTGTGTTTAGTGTGCTAGTTTCCTCAAATAGTGGTTGTACTAGGAGTTTGCTGGCCTCTAGCCAGGAGGTGACACTTTCGAAAGAGCATCAGCTGATATAAGCTTGCCCTAAGATTTCCTGGATAAGTATACTTTGGGTTTCTCAGGCAATGGGTGAGGCCTTAGAACTCCTAAGAGATTATATCTTTCATCTTGACTACCAGAGCAGGTACAGTAAGACCTAGTGGGTGCAGGGTTAGGTATGTCTGAACTCAGGCTCTCCTCTGGCAGGGCTTGCTGTGGCCGCTGTGGGGGGTGGAGGTTCTCTGACCAATGGTGTTACTTTCCCAGGGGAGATTATGGCTGCTTCTTCTGTGTCACACAGGTTGCCAGAGAAGTGGTGGAAAGCTGGCAATGACAGCCTCACCTAGGTCCCACACAGCCAGCAAGGCCAGTATTAGTCCCACCTTGCCCCACCATCAGTACTGAGTTTATTTCCAAGCAGCAGGTGGGTAAGCAGGGCTGAGATATTGCCTCAGGCTACAAGCCCCCCAGCTGAGAAAGCTAGCAGGGTTTTTAGGCCCCCTTCCTCCCCACCTGGGGTGGCCTCTGTGTTCCTATGGCCTGTACTTCCCATTTGCACCCTGCCCTAGATCGTACCCAGGAATGTTTGCACTCAGCCAAAAAGTATTAGAAAGTTTAGCTGGAGATTTCCTTCTCCCTGTGATCCTTTCCCAATACCACTGGCTGCCCTCCCCAAGTACCCCTGGGAGATAAAGATAGAAATGGCTTCCCTGGTCACTGGGAGTACCTGCAGGACTCTTCCTGCTGCTTCTTCTATTTTTATATTTCATTTAGCTCTATACATTTGTTTCAGCTCTAGATATATTAAATACTTCCTTTGTGATCTGGATTTTCAGATTCCCTCAGTGAGGTGAGTGTATGTGCTTGGAGGCCGACTTTCCCCTCTCACCTTTTGGGCACTTACAACTTTCTAGCTGCCTCATGGAGTTCGCTGTGGCAAGCCACTTCTTTCAAATGATCTGTGAATTCCTTTGGTTTTCCTGCTACGTTCCTGCTTAGTTCTTGGAGCAAAATTTCCTGATGTGAGTCTCCTCACACTGCTCTGTACGTCCAAGTGGGAGCTGCAAATTAATCCTGTATCATATCTGTTATTTTCACATCAGTGACTTTTATTTTAAATACCGCTTTCCAAATAGCACCATATACAAAATTTTATTTACTTCCTACAACAAACTTATCTTGAGAGTATTTTTCAAGCTCATTTTGATTTTGAAGAGATTAAGTAGAAACTTTATTAGTTTCTACTTTAGTAAGTAGTTATGGCAGACTTTAAATCTAGGATTGTGTGTAATTACAAGATTTGTGTTATTTCTTCTACTCGTTTGCTCACATTTAACCTGTTAATGATGAGATATGCTAAGAATGACTTTTTTAAAAGGTCAGCTAAAAGCTTGACATACGTTAATTCTTATTATATTATTTTTATTTAAAATTTTTTTGGAGATTAGAATCAGTTCTCAAGTGCAGTATATGAAGGAAAATTTTCAAGCCAGATAAATAAATTTTATCTTATGATTTTAGAAAATGTATTAGAAATATAAGAAATTATATAATTGAAAAAATTAAATATGCTCTATTATATTTATTTATATTTCATATTTTATAAATTAATTTTATATACCAAAATTATGAATACATTATAATTCTACCTTATTTTCAAATTATCTTTTGTTAATTTTCATTGAGATTTACCTTTTAACAACATGTTTTCAAAATCTAATATAACAAATATTACATTAAAACTCAGCTCACATTTTAAAATGTTATTCAAATTATAGGCATGAAGAACCAGGAAATTAGTATCTTTAAATGTCCAAAATATATATATATGCAATCTCCAGAAAATTTGTGTACATGAATACAAGTTTATAAAGGTCTCATTTAATATATTCTTATTAAAATAAAAATTTTATTATAAGTATCTTAAGCCCTCTTTTTTTAAAAGTTATATTTCATGGCCATAAATCTCTTAAAAGAATACATTATGTGACAAAAACAGCTTTGATTTATTTTTTAATTTAACAATAAAGTTTTTATATATTTAGGGTTTAAAACATGATACTTGGAGTATGTATATATTGTAAAATGTCTCAATCAAGATAATTAACATATAAATTGCCTCAAATATTTTTCCCTGCTGCAAACAGCTAAAATCTACTCTCAGCATTTTTTTTTTTTTTTTTGAGACAGAGTTTTGCTCTTGTTACCTAAGCTGGAGTGCAATGGCAGGATCTTTGCTAACTGCAGCCTCTGCCTCCCAGGTTCAAGTGATTCTCCTGCCTCAGCCTCCTAAGTAGCTGGGATTACAGGTTCCCACCACCACACCCAGCTAATTTTTGTATTTTTAGTAGGCACAAAGTTTCACCATGTTGGCCAAGCTGGTTTCAAACTCCTGATCTCAAGTGATCTGCCAGCCCACCCCCCACACCCCCCAGCTTGGCCTCCCCAAGTGCTGGGATTACAGGCATGATCTGAGCAATTTTCAAATAGACAATACATTGCTATTAACTACAGTCATGTCATAGAGATCTATTATATAATAGATCTCTAACTTTTTCCTCTTTTTTAACTAAAATTTTGTGTTCCTTGACCAACATTTCTCTAATATTCACCACCAGATTCTCAGCTCCTAGTACCCACCATTCTACTCTGCTGCTTTGAGGTTGACTTTTTTAGCTCCTGCGCAAAAGTGAGATCATGCTGTATTTGTCTTTCTCTGCATGGTTTAGTTCACTTAACAGAAGGTTCACTTAACAAAAGCAACTTTTAGACACAAAATAGATAAATCTTATGTTTCTGTAAGTAAGTATATCTAGGCCATAATATGTTGTATAAACGTCAAATAAAAGTTCTAAAATTTCACACAAGGTCATTATATTTCCTACTCTCAGAGAACTATTAATATACTATCTGGAATATACTCTATCAGCAATATTTCCATCTAACTTGGCTTCAAACTTTAGTCATCAGATTTTCTCTGCCCTCCATAGCTAATCAGTTATCAAGGGCTGCTTTACATCAGCATTTCCACTACCTTATTTGAAGCTTTATCACCTCAGCCCTGCAGTTCTGGAATAAAGCATGTGCTTCTCAAATGGATTTACTTTTTCTTACAACACAAATATATTAGATAGTGATCTCCCTATCTCCAGTCTCTCTCCAGTCCCATCCACCCAGCTTTCTACTACCAAATTAATTTATCATGACTTTTAGCATGGTCATTAAAATAAAAATATATAAACATAAATAAAATACAATGAAAACCTTCATTAGGTCTCTATTCCCCAGGTAAGGACTAATATTCTTTGCCCATGAAACAGCACTTCTTCATTACCTTCTATCCCAAATTTAACAGGTAGGTTTTCCCTATTTTCTTTCCATCAAAAATTTCTTGCTAATATACTTCTAAACTGTATCAGATTTTACCTCTTACCACCCCAGATTTCAAGCTCCCCTCCACTCACAGTATTACTCATACACATACATTGCTTTATGCTTCGATGTCTTCTTTTATCACCTTTTTCTTTGCTTATCTCACCCTGTTTAAAAATCTTTCCATCCTTGGCTTCTCAGTAGCCTTACCAATTCAGTTATGTTGAAAAAAGCTGTTTTTAATCGTGTTTATTTTATCAACATATTATTATAGAATTTTTGAACATAAAAAAGTGAGAAGCAATCCTACAGTTAGCATCCATAGTCTCATCTAGATTATATCATTACTAGTATGCAACATGGCCTTATCACATACTTATCCATCTATCATTTTTCTATCACTCATCAATTTTTAATGCGTTTCAAAGTTGTAAACATGGTTTCCCTTGATGCTAAACATATCTGCATACATATTATCATTAGATTTCAATTACTTTTTAGAGATTCTAGGCAAAATTTACATTCATTGAGATGTGCAGATCTTAAGTGGTCCTTTAAGTGAGTTTTCACAATGCATACAGCTTTGTAACGCAAACACCAAACATGCTAGAGAACATTGCTACTACCTCAGAAAGCTTCCGCATATTTCTTCCCAGTTAATCTCACCTTCCGCATCTCCAAAGACAACTACTACTTCGAATATTTTTTTAACTTGTTAGTTTCGCCTATTCTTGGGCTCATATAAATGAAAATCACACACTTTGTACTCTATCTAAGATTTTTTTAGTTAGCGTATTATTTTGGGATTCATTTATGTTGCTGTGCATGTCCCTATCTATTCTTTTTAACTGATTAATAGTAATCTGTTTATCCAGTCTCCTGTTGATGAAAACCTGAAATATTTTCAGTTTTAGCTATTATAAATAAAGCTGATGTAAACAGTCATGTACAGATATTTTGAAGGTCACTGCACACATATGCTGATATAATGTCATTCACCTTGTAAAAAACATATTCATGAAAAACATCATAGAAAATATTGTCTTTTTGGGAACTGTATTAGTATGTCACTGAGTCACAAAAAAAGTGCTATTTTCTTTATGGCTATTTATTTATAAATCTATTTGATTTTTCATGGTCTTTTCTACTAATAACATTTCATACATGGCATAGCAACCTGGACTTTTGGGAAATTTTATACATAGAAATATTCTTTGCTATAACAAAATTATAGCATGCATTTTTATTTAATGTCAAAGCTTTTGAAAAATTTTATGTTAGCTCTATTTCACACTCAGGTATTCTTAATGCCTGACTTTTAAAGGATGCTTCTATGAACATGCAGCCCTTAATGTGGTTCAGAAATACAGACATACACTTGTGGATTATAGTATATATACATATATGCACATAATGATATACACACTAAGAGGTGACTTAATACTGAGAGCAAAACTTATTAATAAATACCCACATGGTAAGAACAATTAATTTACTGTATTACACTGAAGTTACATCAACTATAAACATTATTCAAGGCATCTAACCATATGAAAAAGAGAGAGACAGAGAGAAACCAATTTCAATGATGCGAGTGATGCCAAGTTCAATTTCTCTGGAGTAAGCAAGCAAGAGGTAAGAAAAGTGAGAATGCTAATGCTTCAGAAAGTCCCAGTATCCATGTAGTGTGAGGAATAGAGTCCTACATTTAATTACTTACTTTTTATTTTATATAAAAGTAAACTATACAAAACAAAACAAAGTATTTCATTTTGTATCATCAACAAAATAGCAAGCTAAAAACAGATTTCCACACTAGATTTGAAGTTTTAATATATGGTGCTATATATGTTTGTATATTTAGCCCAATTTCTAATATGCATTTCTTAGAAATGTAAAGAATTTTTTTAAAAAACAATTTTAATTATTTTATTATTTTTGGCTTACATATAGACTTTGGAGCCTAACTCCTCATCAACAACCCCAAATACCTTTGGGTGCATGATATTAATTTCTTTTAATAAAATTGAAAAGTTGTACGAGACTTATAAACTTTAGTAGTGTACCTAAGTATTTTAAATGTTTTTATTGGTGTTTCTCATATGCAAAATGGGAATAATAACATTCCCTATTTCTCTGAGACATTTTGAGATATGCATACTGATGCAAGAACACAGGTTTACATGTGAAGTTGTTGTAAGTTAACAACTTAACCAAATGCTGATTCAACAAATAATGACAGGAGCCATATTTTGAAATGTTATGATATATATTATTTATTTGTGGCAATTTCTTTCACACTTAAACCTCTATTTATTAGAGGTGAGGCTTCTATGGCTTCACAGAGTGAATACATTTAAAATGTAAGCTCTTGATAGCAAGCTTTTGACTTCTAAACAGATTATCCTGAAAGAAAGTTTATGTACAAGATGAGTTCAGTTATAAAAATATAAGCTTATATTTTTGAACAACTGAATTGCACATGTATATTCTAAACCCTCTAAATTTATTAGCCATTGTTTTCTAAATTTTATGTGCATCAAAATTTTAACGTCAATATCAATTTAATCTTTATCAGGTAATTATTTTAAACTAGTTATTATTCTTCATTCTAAGGTTAATATAATTAAGTATATTGTATAGCAATTATACACATACATTATTTTCACAAATATACTATTTTTAATTCTTCGTCTGTTGTCATAAGGTTCTAATTTGAGGTATTTTTGTTGTACTTATAATATTTTTATAAGTGGCTCTATTGGAGCTATTCCTTTTACGTGGCTCAAGAATCTCTACTGGTGACCATTGCAATGCCTACCTCTGAAGTGTGGGTAGAAATAAATAATGACTTCATATACTTGGAAGTCTAACTAATTATAATTGTGTCATATAATTATTTGTTTAGATGCTCACGTATTGAATAGGCAATGTTACTTTCTGATAATTCTGTTGACATTTTCTCCCAAATTAAAAACATGACCTTTTAAAAATGTTTGTTTCAATAATTAGAAATTATTAATTTTGAAGTAGAATTAAAATCATATCTTTCTACTGTCTGTTCCTTATATGTTTCTTCAGTTTCCAGATTATAGACTCATTCTTTTGGGATTATCTAATTCTGCTACAAATATTCATTGAGTGCCTACTAATGTCTAGTCATTGTTCTTAGTGCTGGTGAATAAAACTGTAAAAATCCCTGCCATGTTTTAGCTTAAGTTCTACTCATGAGACAATAAGCAAAAAGTTAGTGAAATAGTAGTTGATATGATGGTCATTTATACAGAAGTATAAAGTAAAAACAGGGGAATGCGGAGTACAAAATGAGGGGACAGGGTTAATATTTTATGTAGCAGGGAAGGTCACTTGATAAGTTAAATCAAATATACAAGTTGCTATCTGAAAATTTCATTAATTTTTTTTATAAAAATGAAGAGTTCTTAAAATTATTATGACCAAGGCCAAGTGTGGTGGCACACCTGTAATCCCAGCACTTTGGGAGACAGAGGTAGGCGAATCACCTGAGGTCAGGAGTTTCAGACCAGCCTGGCCAACATGGCAAACCCTGTCTCTACTAAAAGCACAAAAATTAGACAGGTATAGTGGCGGAGGCCTGTAATCCCCGCTACCTGGGAGGCTGAGGCATGAGAATCACTTGATCCAGGGATGCGGAGATTGCAGTGAGCTGAGATAGCACCACTGCACTCTAGCCTGGGGGACAGAATGAGACTCTATCTCAAAAAGAAAAAAGAGACATAAATAAATAATTACGGTGAACATTTGTAAGCTTTTTGTTTTCATTTTCTCCTAATAATTTATAATTTATGGATATTTTTTAAAGTAGAGTTTGTCAAACTATGGACATATCTGTCCTACCATTTGTTTTGTATGGTATGTGCCTTAAGGATAGTTTGTACATTATAATGATTGAAAAAAAATTCATAATGAAATTTTCATTTCTTAAAATTCAAATTTTAATGTTCATAAACTTTGATTGCGTTTCACTCATTTGTTTTCCTGTTGTCTGTGGCTGCTTTTCCTCTATAGTGGTCATGTGGTTGCAACAAAGAAACCCACAAGGTGACCCACAATGCCTGTGACTTTTACTATTTCCCTTTACAAATAAAAAAAGTTTTAGAACTGTTATTATAGAAGAAAATAAACCTCTACTGTATTTTTCTTGGAAATTTCTCGTGCCAAATGTCACATTTGCTTGACCCAAATCTCATTTATCAGCAGCTGGAGTGGGCAGTTTCTGTGCAAGTTTATAATATCACACCACAGGCAACCCCCTGTTCTACCTACTTTTCTGCCTAAGAGCATTCTTTGAGGTATTCAGAGCAAGCTCAGCCTGCATGTCCCTTGAACAGGCATCCCAGTAGTGGGAGTAAAGGATGAGGTTAAATCACCAGAGGCAATTCTCAACTAACTTGGTATGAAAGTCTGTGATGCTATTCAAATTTCACTTCTAGTATAATCACTTTCCCTTCTTATACTACACTTAGGTCTCTGTTGGCCAATTCCCTTTTTCAATTATCTTTTTTATTTTTTTGTAAAATGATAGCAAGCTTATCATTAGGAGACAGAGAGTAAACACAAAAGCCTGTGGATGAACTTGATAATGATCACTTCCAGACTCTGACAGAATTGACAGGATGAGTTATTGATGGTGGTGTGAATCTGTTGGGTAATGACTTGCTGACTGAAGAATTAGTAGTAAAATTTGTGCTCAATGTAATTATTCACAGTGAGTATATTATGACAACCTGTTATTCTGGTACTGGTGTTACTTAACTAAACCATAAGTAACTGAAATTCATGTATACCAGAGTGAAAGGAGGACTATCTATGTTTGAGAAGACAATGTAAAATTACACAGTTGAATATGGAAAAATAAGACTGGAATGGCAGGGTATGGGGCTACTAAGGCAAACATCAAGTAACATCACTGCAAGATCCCACTTAATAGGCACAAGCCTATGAAGGAGCAGCCCTCTACCGATTTGGCTAACGGGGAATCAAGATTCTTAGAGGGACTGCTCTCTTCTTGACATGGGAAAACAAATGTCAAGTGAACTTTCCTACATGCCGAATGACAGCTGGCAAGCAGAGAGCCCTCTGGCTTCGACAAAGGCATTTATAACAGATTATTTCATTCTAAAGCAAGAGTAAGCTAAGTAAAAAGCTGAGACTCTCAAACTGATCTTTGGAGCTAAAGCAGAGAAAATAATAATAAAATGTTATTATCACATTGTTCTGTTTATCACCTTATACATGATAGCTGTGAACGAAAAGCAGAACCTAGGTAAAGAACTCCTAAGTATGCTGATGGCATGTCAGGCCCACAGTAGCAGTGACTGGTCCTTTAGGTACTGATTAACTGAGTGGACAAGGGAAGTAGAATTAAAAGCCTCTTTTATTTCTACATGTTTTGCATTGCCTCCTTGTTGAAGGACTACTTACAGCCATAGGTCAATTACTGATTTTGATTAACAGGCAGGTATCTGTTCAGAGAGCACTAAATCTTTCATGTGAACTCAAAGCAAATGTTCTCCGTGTGCCTAATAATAAGAATGTGATGAGAAGATGATGAAGAAATATATAAGAAAGTGAGAAGCTTTAATTTTTAAGTATAAAATAAAAGCTTAATTTCCCAGCGATTTGAGATTGAATCGTTTTATTATGGAGAGTGTATTATAGTATTTTAATGTTTCATACATGCCTCAGATTTTCATATAATTTAAATTAATAAATTACATTACTTTGGGGATAAACTCCCGATATTTTTCTCTTTGTATTAATGGGACTTGGCCAGATCATTCATCCTGAATTCATCCCATCATTCTTTGCATTATTATCTGTATTGTTGCAAGGTAAAAATCAAAAATAAGTTATCTTGACCTTAATTTTACTCCCTCAGCTTAAACTACACAAGCTACACTATTAGGAACTTTTAAGGAACAGCCTTTCATACTGCAATTCTACAGCTGGATAATTTTTGCAGCATTTAATTAATAGTAATCATTCTATAGCTTTAAGAAAGAAAATGATTCACTTACAATTCTGTGTCAAAGAAACCTGACCATTTGCAATTAGGCTGGAGAAATAACATTAAAATACTATATGACTTTTTCTGAAGAAAAGCAATATAATAAGAGAAGCATTATTTTTTTCATATTTGCCCTTTTGAGTACTGCCCTACTTGATGTTTGCCTCAGTAACTCCCTTCAGTCACTTTGGTTCCACTTCAGCACTTTTTCTTTGAACTTGAAGTATATCACTGGAGATTACTTGTTCAAGGTCATCAGTTTGCACACAGCTATAGAAACAACTCAAAACTATGAATAAAATCATGTCAGCCAAAACTCAGTTCCATTTCATACACAAAGAATTTTCTTCTGAAATAGCCACTTACTGTCTTGCTAAGGGATATTGCAGAGGAGAACCATACTTCCCCAGGCATCCCAAGGGAAGAACTAAATTAAGACAGGGTATCTGCTTTTGTATTCATCTTTAGAATTAAAAAGGATGCCTATGAGTTAAGTTAAATTCTTATTTATATCATCCCCTGTGAGTATGTGGACAAGGGACTTTCAGTGCCCAGAAGCCATGTTCTTTATCCAAGAATAAAATAAGGCTGTCAGATGAAAAGTGAAGTTTTCTTTTACAGCCTTATCTTCACTAGAAAGAGACAAATCTTTTGACTATATCAGCTGTAAACATTTCTTGTGCCTCTTCTGAGGGTGGTTCAGAGTAAAAATTATGGGTCAATTTTTTCTAAATTCATTCTAATAGCTTTATTTTGCCTCTTAATAGAGGATTTGAACATCATCATTGTACATTCTGTAGGTCTTTCTAGGAATGCAGACTGTATGAATGCAGAATGGATAAAAAATTCATGTATTATGATAAAAGGGCTACTATAATTATAAACTCCTGTGTGCTAAGTACATTCTTTTTAATCAATCTCTCTGTGAATATACAGCAAATGATAATAAACATATCTTTCCTCCACATTAAGTCTCATTTTTTAGATCCATGGGGTAATAGGTCTGAGTGTGTTTTTGCATATATTTAACAATATGCAACTATATTTTGGAAATATATATCTGAAATAAAGAAAGAGTCTCCCTAGGGAAAAATTAAATTACTTCTAGGATACAGACTTGCAAAGAATAAGTAAAAGATTTAGAGATAAAGAGAAGTCACCTAATATGGCACTAATGTAATCCTTCATTTTAAAATGAGTAAATCTCAGTGAATCACAGAAAGCCTTCAATTAGAATATCTTAGTGAGGTCGGATCCTCATTTATGAAAAAGGAAAAATGTGTTTTTTTACAGGCTTATAGTTTAGGTGGAGATCACTGGTTCCTCATATTCTTTTACTACATGTCTGCAAAGACATTTTAGTGACTTGTCTTTTTGCCATACAATCAGGAATACAGAAACCCAATTGTCATGATAGCCATCTTTTCCTTTCATTCCAGTGTCTACATTTTCAACAAAGCTGGAGAAACTCACATATTATATGGAAGACCTTTACTGGGACATAGGACATTTTAATAATATAAATAGCAAGGGCTTGCTTATTTTTGGCAAATGATGTTATGAAAATAAATATTTAATTAAAAAATGTCAAGTAGCATGAGTTTATGTTCAGTAAGCATTTTTTAAGATGAAAAAGTAAAATATACTCACAATAATGCTTTAATATGAGTGTTCGTTTGTTGCAAAATTACTTATTTTTATTTCTGGGGATGGAGTCTCACTCTGTCGCCCAGGCTAGAGTGCAGTGGCACCATCTTGGCTCACTCCAACCTCTGCCTCCCGGGTCCAAGTGATTCTGCTGCCTCAGCCTCTTGAATAGCTGGGACTACAGGCATGTGCCACCACTCCTGACTAATTTTTGAATTTTGTTGTAAGGTTATTTTAAATATGAGCTCTTTGCCATAAAATGGTAGCTATGTAATAATGATAAAAATAATAAGGTTTGGGTTACCTTTTTAAAAGTCTCCTAGTTGTAACATCATTACCAGCAACAAAAGCTGCTTTAAAAATAATGAACTAGAACTTTAATTATAGCACTAAGAAGTGTTTATGGTAGAATATTTAAAATAGATAGTTACATATAAAAAAAATCAACTTCCAGTCCAGGTGTGGTGCCTGTAATCCCAATACTTTGGAAGGAAAACCCCATCTCTACTAAAGAAGAAGAAGGAAAAAAAATAGGCACGGTGGCACGTGCCTATAATCCCACCTACTTAGGAGGCTGCGGCAGAAGAATCACTAGAACCCGGGAGGCTGAGGTTGCAGTGAGACAAGATTGTGCCACTGTATTCCAGCCTGGGCAACAGAGGGAGACTCTGTCTCAAAAAAAACAAACAAAAAATTATTCCCTAAATTTACTATATATTTAATTGCATTCACACACAGCCCTCCTAAAAATGTTGCATTGATTAATGTCAATCAGCTGATTTAGATTTGAACATCAAAATTATGAATCTTCTAAATTTACTGGAAATCTATAAAATTATTTAATTATTAGGAAATCCTAGTAAATTTTCTGATATTTACATACTACATTCACATTAATTTCCTGCTGATGTAATTACTATATTTTTTATTTTACTGTTTCTATTTTTCTTAATATGTTTTATATACCAATAAAAATAGCCTTTTCATATTTATTAAAAGGTTTAGGTGTTTATTTTATCTTCAGTTTTTGTTTCTCTATCTGTATATTTTTGATGTAAATACATTTTTTATTTAGATGGTTGGTAGTCAGATGTTTATTAACATTTACTTTATATCTTCTGGGTTTTGTGGCTTTCCCTCACAAATCTTTCATCTTGGACCCACCTAGAAGTACAAATTAATCACCTATTTTTTAATATTCTAGTCTGTTTATAGCTTTTTAAAAAATTCTAGATCCAGTGGGTACATGTGCAAGTTTGTTACATGAATATATTGCATGATGCTGAGGTTGGGCTTCTGGTGATCCCATTGCTCAAGAAGTAAACATAGTACCTGTGGATGATAGTTTTTCAACACTTTCCTACTTCCCTCCTGCCCACTTTTGGATTCCCCCGTGTTCCTTGTTTCTATTTTTCTGTCCTTTTGTACCCAGTGTTTACCTCCCACTTATAAGCGAGAACATGTAGTATTTGTTTTTCTGTTTCTGTGATAATTTGCTTAGGATAATGGCCTCCAGCTGCAACATCAATGTTGCTGCAAAGGATGTGGTTTCAATCTTTATTATGGCTGCATAGTATTCCAGGGAGTGTATGTACCACATTTTCTTTATTCAGGCAACCACTGGTCAGCAACTGGGTTGATTCTATATCTTTGCTGTTGTGAATAGTGCTGCAATAAACATATGAGTGCAGGTGTCATTTAGTAGAATGATTTCTTTTCTTTTGTTTATATACCCAGCAGTGAGATTGCTTGGTTGAATACTAATTCTGTTTTTAGTTCTTTGAGAAATTTCCTAATAGCTTTCCACAAAGACTAAAGTTATTTGCATTCCCTCCAACTGTATATGAGCATTCCTTTCTCTTCAAAATCTTACCAATATGTTATTTGTTGACTTTTTAATAGTAGCTATCCTGACTGGTGTGAGATAGTATCTCACTGTGGTTTTGATTTGCATCTCTCTGATGATTAGTGATGTTGAGTATTTTTTATGTTTCTTGGTTACGTGTATGTCTTCTATTGAGATGTATCTATTCATGTCCTTTGCCCACTTTTTAATTTTACACGTTGATTTGTTTAAGTGTCTTAAAGATTCTAAATGTTAGTCTTTTGTCAGAAGGATATGTGCAAATATTTTCTCCCATTCTGTAGGCTGTCTGTTTACTCCGTTGATAGTTTCTTTTACTTTGCTAAAGCTCTTCAGTTTAATTAGCTCCCAATTTTCAATTTTTGTTTTGGTTTCATTTGCTTTTCAGGACATAGTAATAAATTATTTGCCAATTGTTGGCAAATGTCTGTAAGAGTGTTTTATAAGTTTTGTTCTATGATTTTTATGGTTTGAGATTTTTCATTTGAGCCATTTATCCTGAGTTAATTTTTGTATGTGTGAAGAGGTAGGAGTACAATTTCATTCTTCTGCATATGGTAAGCCTGCGTTCCCAGAACCATTTATTGAATAGGGTATTCTTTTCCTATTGTTTATTTTAGTTGACAATGTCAAAGATCAGCTGATTGTAGATGTGTGGTTCTATTACAGGGGGTCACTATTCTTTTCCATTTGTCTTTGTGTTTATATTTGTACCAGTGCCATGCTGTTTTGGTTGCTGCAGCCTTATATCAATTTGAAGTCAGGTAATGTGATGCCTCCATCTTTATTCTTTTTGCTTAGGATTGCTTTGGATAGTTGGGCTCTTTTTTGGTTCTATATGAATTACAGAATAGTTCTTCTAAGTCTATGAAAAAATGTCATTGGAAATTTGATAGGAATAGAGTTAAATTTGTAGATTGCTTTGAGGAGTATGGACATTTTAAAGATATTGATTCTTCCAATCCATGAGCATGGAATGCTTTTTCATTGGTTTGTGTTAGCTGTGATTTCTTTCAGCAGTGTTTTGTAGTTCTCTTTGTAGATATCTTTCATCTTTTTAGTTAGATTTATTCCTAGGTATTATTTTTTTGTGACATTGTAAATGATATTGCATTCTTGATTCTGTTCTCACCTTGCACATTATTTGTACATAGAAATGACACTTATTCTTTCACATTGATTCTGTATCCTGAAGTTTTGCCAGTTGTTTATCAAGTCTAGGGTCTTTTGATAGAATATGGTTTTCTAAGCATAGAATTGTATCATCAGGGAAGAGCAATAATATGACCTTTTTTTTTTTTTTTTTTTTTTTACTTGGATGACTTTTATTTTTCTGTCTTGCCTAATTGCTCTAGCCAGGACTTCCAGGGTTGTGTTGAATAGAGGATTGATAGTGAACATCCTTGTCTTGTTCCAGTTTTTAGGCAGAATGCTTCAAGCATTTACATATTCAGTATGGTGTTGACTGTGTGTTTGTCTTAGATGGCTCTTATTATTTTGAGATCTATTTCTTCAATGCCTAGTTTGCTGAGGATTGTTATCAGGAAGGGATGTTGGATTTTATCTAACGCTTTTTTGTATCTATTACGATGACCATAGGGTTATTGTTTTTAATTCTGTTTATTCGGTGAATCACATTAATTGATATGCATATGTTAAATCATCCTTTTATCCCAGGAATAAAATCTGCTTGACTGCGATGAATTAACTTTTGGGTCTGGTGCTGGATTCAGATTTGCTAGTATTTTGTTGAGGACTTTTGTGTCTATGCTCATGAGAGATATTAGCCTATAGTTTTGTTGTTGTTGCTGTTGTGTCTTTGCCAGATTTTGCTATTAGGATGACAAAGATTTCATAAAATGAGTTAGGGAGGAGGCCCTCCCCGTTGATTTTTTGGAATTGTTTCAGTATAATTCGTACCAGCAGTATGATTCATACTTCTTTGTATGTCTGGTAGAATTCTGCTGTGAATACATTTGGTCTAGGGCTTTTTTTGTTTGATAAGTTTTGTAATACTGATTCAATTTCATTACTTATTAATCTCTTCTGGATTAATGCTTTTTCATAGTCAGTCTTGGGAGGTTGTGTTTCCAATAATTTGTCCATTTCTTCCAGGTTTTCTCATTTGTGTGCATAGAGGTGTTCATAGTACTCTCTGAGGAGCCTTTGCATTCATGTGGAATTGGCTGCGATGTCAGCTTTGTCATTTCTGACTGTGTTTGTTTGGATTTTCTCTTTTTTTCTTGTTAACCAACTTTTAGTTTCATTGATTCTTTGTACAGTTCAATTCATTTAGTTCTGTTCTTATTTTAGTGATATATTTTCTTCTGCTAGCTTTGTTTAGTTTATTCCTGTTTTTCTAGTTCCTTTAGATGTTCAGTTAGGTTGCTAATTTGAGATCTTTCTGTCTTCTTGATTTAGGTGTTCATCACTATAAACTTTCCTGTTAACACTGCTTTTGCTGTACCTCAGAGGTTGTGGAATGCTATGTCTCTATATTCATTTATTTTAAAAAATTAATTTCTACCCTAATTTTTTTTAACCAGAAGTCATTTAGGGGCAAGTTGTTTAGTAGACATGTATTTGTATGGCTTTGAGAACTTCTCCCATATTTATTTCTATTTTAATTCCACTGTGATCCAAGAAGATGCTTCATATAATTAATTTTTTAATTGTTGAATTTAAATCCAGTATTTCTTTGTTAGTTTTCTGACTCAACGATCTAATGCTGTCAACAGGGTGTTGAATTCTGCCACTATTACTATATGTCTGTCAAAGTCTTTTCTTACATCTAGAATTAATTGTTTTATAAATCTGAATACTTTAATGTTGGGGGCATATATATTTAGAATAGTTGAGTCTTCTTGAATTGAGCCCTTTATCATTATCTAATGCCCTTCATTTTCCTTTCTTCAGTTGTTAAAGTCTATCTTTTTCTGATAAAAGATTAGTGATCCTGCTCTTCTTTGTTTTCCATTTGCATGGTACATCTTTCTTTATCCCTTTGCTTTGAGCCTATGGGTCTCATTACACATGAGCTGAGTCTCTGGAGGACAGTGGAAGGATGGGTCTTGTTTTTTGTTGTTGTTTGTTTGTTTGTTTGTTTGTTTTAAATCCAACTTACCACTCTCTGTCTTTTAAATTGAGAGTTTAGACTGTTTATGTTCAATGCAAATATTGATATTTGAAGTTTTATCCCTGTTGTTATGTTGTTTGTTAGCTTGTTGCTTTGTAGTCTCAATTGTGTAGTTGCTTTATAGGGTCTACGGGCTATGTGCTTTTGTGGTAGCAAGTATAATTCATTTCCATGTTTAGAATTCCCTTAAGCATCTCTCATAGAGCCAGCCTGGTGCTAATGAATTCTCTTAGTGATGGCTTGACTGGGAAAGACTTTATCTCTCCTTCATTTATGAAGCTTAGTTTGGCAGAATATGAAATTCTTGGCCAGCATTTCTTTAAGAATGCTAAAAATGGGCCTTCAATCTCTTCTGGCTTGTAAGATTTCTGCTGAGAAGTATGTTATTAGTCTGACAGGTTTCCCTTTATAGGTAATATGACCCTTTTTCTTAGCTGCTTTTGATATTTTTTTTCTTTTGCATTGACCTTGCATAGTCTGATAAGTATGTGCCCTGCGGATTATAGTTGTGGATAGTATATTGCAGGAGTTCTCTGGATTTCCTGCATTTGCATGTCTACCTCTTCAGGAAGACTGGGGAAATATTCCTGAATTATATCCTCAAATATGTCTTCCAAGTTGCTTGCTTTCTATTCTCTCTCAGATACACTAATAAATCATAGATTTTGTTGTTTTTCATAATCCTATATTTCTTGAAGGAGTTGGTCATGTTTTGAAATGAATTTTACTTCATTTTTGTCTGACTAGGTTGATTTAAAGGATTAGTCTTTGAACTCTGAAATTCATTTTTTCTGCTTTGTCTAGTCTGCTATTAAGGCTTCCAACTGTATTTTGAAATTTTTGTAGCAAACTTTTTAATTGCAGAAAATCTGGTTCTTCCCAATACAACTATGGCATCTTTCAAATTTTGAATTATCTTCTAGCTTCTTTGTGTTGAATTTCAGCTTTCTCTCAGAGTTTATTGAGTTTCTTTGCCATCCATATTTTGAATTCTATATCTGTCATTTCAGACATTTCATTCTGGTTAGGATCCATTGCTTGGAAGCTATTGGGATCCCCTGGAGGTGACAAAACACTGTCGCTTTGTACTGCTGGAGTTTTTGCACTGGTTATTTCTCTTCTGAGAGCTGACACTTTTTAATTTTACATTTTAATTTGCTATCATTTGGATGTGACTTCTTTTTTATTGTATTTTTTACCTTGGGGTTATGACTGTGGCATATATGGTATTTTATTTATTGACTTCATTTCTGGATGCTTTCAGAGTGCCAAGCCTCTGTAGAGATTCCTTAGTTGCAGAAAGGTTGTGTAGTGGCTATCTAAGATGTTGTTGGTTGTAGCAATGTAATTTTGCCTGGTGGTGTAATTCAGGCTGCTGTCTAGTAGATGGTCCTTAAGAGTAAGAGGCAATAGGTAGTGGTGAGAGCAGAACAGAGCAACAAGGAAGGGAGAAAAGCACCCTCCCTCAGGACATGTTAATCTTTAGTTGGGGCAGAGCTGCTAAAGAAGCCCAAGAAGCAGTCTCAGCCCACAGTTCCTGGGCCCAATGAGAAGAGCCACTGCTGTGTCCACAGGGTGTGGGGGGAAAGAGGTGACCCTCTTTCCACATCTGTTCCTGGGCTTTGGTAGTTGTGCCTTCAGCAGATGGTGTTATACTTGCATTTTCCTTAACCCATCGGGCACTTTGAGTGGCTGCACTCCATCCTCCTTTAGGTGCAAACCACACAAAGGGTTAGATATCCAGGAGAGTGGCATCCGCCTCCCTCTTGTTCTTCAGACTGAGGAGCACTGTCCCCCAAGTGACCAAAGGAGTAGACTGGAGCACCCAGCAATGACCTACACAGACAGATTTCAGGTTGCAAACCTGCCTTGGCTGCAGTCTTGCCATCTGCAAGAAACCTCAGCTTCAGCAACACTCCTCACACTCCAGTCCTGTGGTGGGAGACAGCCTAATTCCAGTGCCAACTGCTGGGGCACTTTCCACAGCCACCACTCACTGTGGCTCTGGAGGCCCTTCTCCCCATTCCAGAGCAAGCTCTCTAGTCTCTTTAGTCTTCAGAATAAAATTCCTACCATTGCCACCAGTCACCAAACTATATCTCTAAACACGCAGAATGGTGCCAGATGTGGGCTTATGGTTGGAGAGAGTGGGGCCCCTCTCAGGTGAGCTACATGAGGAGTGTGGTTTGCTCATATCTCAGTCTCACAACAGCACACTTCAGAGCAGTGGATATTGTCCTAGATATACCTAGGATGGCTCTGCTTCCCTATCCCTTCTTGGGTAGGCAGCAGCTGCCACCATGTCATCCCAAGCTCAGGCCAAGGGTGGGCTCAGTCCAGCATTAAACTCTCAAAATGGTGCCTTGAGCCTAGAGAGGGTAGGAAACCATCCAGGCAAGCAGTGTGAACAAGAAACTAATGGAGAGTGTAGTCCAATTACATCTGGAACTCGCATCAGCCCCCTGCAGAGCAGTGAGTATTGTCCTTGATATGCATGCAATGCCATGGTTTCTCTGTCAGTCCTTGGTCAGGTGACAGTTGCACCCAACTGTCTCAAACAAAAGGCCTGAACTCAAACCAAAGGTAGGGCTCAGCCCAGTATTAAAATCTCAAGATGATGTCTTGGGCCTGGAACTACAAAGGGTTGGGGGACCACCCAGGCATGTAGCGTAAACAAGAAGGTGTGGAGTGTATGGGCCACTTATGTCTACCACTTATGTCTTAATCTGATCAGCAATTTGTGGCAGAGTGGCAAGTACCGCACTAGGGATTGCATGGGCATGCTAATTCTCCCCTGTTCCTCATTGGATCATTGTTTGGTGCCTGCAGGGTCTGTAGTGATAATCCTGTTTCATTCCATCATTGCAGTGGCTACGGCCGTGTATCTGCACTCTCAAAATCACTTCCCACTGAGGTTGCTCCAGGCTCAAATGCCTCTGAGTTTCTGTGTGGCTTTTCTTTCTGGAGCAACATTTCTGGGAATCTTTAGGCAGCTCTGGGTATCAGGCATGAGGCCCTAGTGGTTGGTCAGGGGTTTCTCCCTTGGCCCAGATTGTTAAACCCAATTTCAGAGTTCTGTGGGTTTCTATCTTACTGTTTCCCCACATCCAGGATCTCAGTTGGTTTCCAGCTCTCAGTGTGTTCCCAGCTGGGTAAGCTGCCTGGAACACTAACTTTACTTACTTCTGGCACTTCCCATCTCTTCTCTGATGAATCCAAGTGTTCCTTCCTAGACGATCTGTACAGTGTGAATATGGACTTATTACTCTGTCTCATCTCTGTGGAGGAGGTACATGCTACTTGAGTGTAGTCAGCCATCTTGATCTGTAGTTCTCTTAGGTTTTATTAGACTGTAACCGTTACCCTGGCAGGTTATTTAAACTCTGTCTTTGTTAATACATGTGGACCCAGAGAAGAGAAACAAACACTTATCAAGTACTGTGGCCATGTAAGCTATGCTTGAATTATCAATTCATCTAAAATTCATTCAAGTATAAAGAGTAAGATGAGAAGATCTATTTATTTTTCTCAAAAGAATAGCAGATTATCTTAGTATTATTTTTGTACAATAAGATGCTTTTCATTGATGTGTATAACCACTTTTATTACATTAAAAATATTCATGTGTTATGGTTATTTCTGGCTTTTTCATATTCATTAATATAGCTATTTTTCTTCATCAATGATTTTGTTTCAAGAAACCTCTGTTGTTATATACTTTTTAATATCTGGTAGGGTTTTCTCCCCCTGAGCATCCTCTCTATTAGAAATTGTTTGGTTTTAAAGGATTCACTTCCTAATATTATACAGCTGAATTTCCAAAGAAATGCCAGTATAATTTTATGAATTTCTTGTACAAATATTATTAATATATTAAATGTTATATAATAAAATCTGCAATTTATATTATGTAATATATGTAATAAATGTTATATAGTAAATTATGCAATTTATTATATAACATTTAATATATTAATAATATTTGTACAAGAAATTTATAAAATTATACTGTCATTTCTTTGTAAATAATATCATTCAGAATCAGTGTAGTTTTGTATTTTTTTCCATTCATTCAACAAACATCTCTCAACAGACTTTTAGTGTTTTAGTGTTTTTTTTTTTAAGAGTTTTACTGTGTTTTGTTTTGTTTTTGTTTTTATTTTTCATCTAGAGCTGTCACTTAACTTGCTAATTTTATTTTTAGATGATTTGGTCTTAATGGCGCTACCTTAAATAGGTTATTCTCTTCTTTCCACTATCTAAATGATTTTAATTTTTATTTAAAAATTGTATTGACTTGTATTCTGCTTTTCTGATTTGCCTGTTTCCAGAAGTGTTGTTTTTTCTAACATTTTAAAAGTAATAATTTTTAGTTATTAAGGTGAACTATTACATGTCATACATACAATAGAAATGTGTCCTACATTCTCTTCCTTGGTTATGAGCCAAGATGTAGACTTCTTTTTGTATTTTCTCATTTCAATGAGATTAGTTTAATAGCAAGCAAAATGCTGGATTTTCACAATTTATGTATCTATTTCAGCATCTAGCATTAAGTTTAATGATAAGTTTATATCTCTATACATAGCTATATGTCACTCTATTAATATTTTATCAGGAATTGACATGGAATATTTTGGTTGCTTACTTGGCACATTTGGAATTATAATGATTTAGAAATGTTTGCAAGGCCACTGTTATATAACACATTACTTAGAAAATACAGACTTTTATTTGTGCTGGAAAAATATTACCCTGCAATGATACCTTTTATATAAGTATAAAAATGTTATACTAAAGCTTTATTTTTCATAGAAATATGAATACATGAAAGTCAATGAAATGTTTATACTGTAAAACATTGGAAAAAATAAGTAATTCTTTATAATACAATTTTTTAAAGCTTGAAGTCTTATGTTTTATGGATCATAAAAAAATGTTTTTGATTTTAAAGTATTCCAAAATGCTTCTCACTATTTACTGCTTTTTAAAAGACAATATATCAAACATAACTTTTTCCTAATGATTTGACGGCATCAAGTTCACCAAAGTGTTAGGCCAAGATGTCCTTTAGGTATTATATAATATGGGTTTGATGGTTTGTTGTTGTTGTGTAATAACCATAAGCGATTTTTCTATTTAAGCTGATACACTTTTTTTCCTGGTTATTTTCTCACTGTCACCCATTGCAGCTTTAAATTGTCCTAAATCATTCTACTTCATAGGGTTATAAAATGGCTTGGAAGTCCAGTTATTAATATTGCATTAAAATTGTAGTAAAAACTCATTGTGAGAATAGGTAAAGACCTCTCTGGTGAGTTGAATAAGAGAGCTTTATTTCTTTTTAGGAACTTTTTGTGACATCTCTTTTGTCATGTCAGAAAACTTTTTATCACTGAATTCTGTGCTGTATGCAAGATAAATGAAGTTGCTTTTTACTTGAATTATAGATATAGCAACAAATTCTGCTGTCTGCATTGCTAAAATAGAGTGTACAAACATTAATTACTATTTTCCTCCCTCCAAAATAATTATATTTACCTATATAAGTGAACATCTCCAGGGAGACCCAGAACTGCATTTTGGATATCTTGACCACTTTTTCTCAGTTTTGTATTTTGAGAAAGGAGTCTACTGTTTATTTTGTTGTGAGAAATGTACTTTTGTATTTGTATTATATCTAATGTCTTCTAGTTAAATTATTGAACTTGAAAACCAATGCATTATAAATTATAAAAATCAAATTTGAAAGAACTAGACTGTACTGCTGCTATAACAAATTACCATAGACACAGTGGCTTAAAGCCACTGCTATCTAGGACCTCAGAGTTCTGCAAGTTAGAAGTCTGGGGTGGCATGTCTGAATTTTCTGCTCAAGATCTCAAAAGGCTGAAATCAAGGTGTTCACTAGGCTATACTTTCATCTGGAGCTCTTCCACACTTATTTTGATTGTTGACAAAATGTATTCCTTGTGGTTGTAGAACTGAGGTACTGTTTTCTTGCTGGCTGTCAGGTCAGGATTACTCTCAGCTTCTAGAGACCACTTGTGTTCCTTCTCATATGCCCTCTCCATCCTCAAGCCAGGAACAGTAAGTCAAGTCCTGTTCATGCTTCAGACTCTCTGATTTTTCCTTCTACCAGTAACTGAAGAAAGCTCTCCTTCCCCTTCTACCACTAGACAGAAAAAGCTCTCACTTTCAGGGGACCACAACATCAGGATCAACAAGGTATTATTCCTGTTGTAAAGTCAACAATGCTACATAGCATTTCATACATAGCAGTTCATGGACTGACATTTCAACATATGCAGAGGTTCTGGAAAATAGGTCATGCAATCTCAGGAAGGGGAATTTTTAAAATTCTGCCCACTGCATATATTAATTGCAATTAACCCTTTTTACATCTCGGATGAGGTCATAAAAAGAAGTGTTTCTCGGAGTGGGCTCTAGAGCCAGGTTAATATTGTGGATGTACCAGGTGTTACCTGAGAGATACTGTGCAGGTAATTAAAGTTTTCTATAATTTGTTTTTTATTATGCAAAACTGACGCAATAATATGTATCTCATCAGGCTTTTATAAAATGAAATGTACTAATGTAGTTAAAGCTCTCAGAGCAAAAGAAATACTCACTAAACATTATTTATTAAGATCTTATTTATAAACTGCACAAAACACCTTCACTATTTAAGAAGAATATTTCAATTAAAGTATGCATAAAGTGTCAAGTAGCTCTTAATAATACATGTATCATGAATTCTCTTGGTTTTATGAATACTTCTGTTTAAGGCTGGTCGAATGAAGCAGTAGAAATGAAGAACGAACAAAGAAATCAGTAATTGATTATGATCCATTAGTTGTAAACACAATTGCACTCATACCAGCCCTGTGAATACTTTTTATAGAAAATGATCAATGGACATTTCAGTAATTATTTCTAATAACTCAATATCAAAATTTGATGTAACTATAAATGCTATATACCTAGCCCTTAACTGAATATAGTCTATAATGAATTATCAAGTTCATAAAATTGCACATAAATATATCGTATGTTGCCTTATGTCAAATAGAAGAATTCCTATCTAATATTATTTTACATTTTCTATATATCATGAATGAGATTCACCTTTGAATTGCATTTTACAAAATAATATTATTTACTGTACAAAATGATAGCTCACGGAATCACATAATTTCCTACTAAAGCTAATGCACCCTTGACATGTTTCTAATGGCAGTGGTCTTGAGTTTAAGAGGAAAAGCAACATATGGGTATAACCACTCCTAATAATAGTTCTCTGTGGCAGATGTGGCCATGTGCTGATTTTAATGTACTTAAACATTATTTAAATTAGTTATATATGTTTATTGTTTGGAGATTGAACATTTTGAAAATCTAGATTTCTGCCTCCTCTTAATAAGTCAAAAACCCTGGCAATACTAAGCCAGAATTTCCAATGGCAATAACAAAGTAGCAATTGTTATTTTTAGGTAGAGTTGGCATTCTTCAGTTAACAAAAGTGGTCAGCACTCTATCATGCCTGCAGTCCCACATTTTATTATATTTTGAATAAATATATGGGGTATATGTGCAGTTTTGTTACATGCATGGATTGCATAGTGGTACACTCAAGGCTTTAGGGTAGTCATCACCTGAATAACGTATATTCTACCCACAGAGTAATTCGCCTTCACCTTATAGGTATCTGAGATACCAGTGATGGTTTCATTAACAGAGGAACCCCAAAGTAATTATGTCTTAAAGTAAACTTTTCTTTTTAATCCCTTCCAAATTTATTACATATCACTGCAGCAGTCCACTCTAACTTGTACTGTTTGTAATTTTTATTATGATACATATTGCTTTTGCTCTGAGGAAGAGCAAAGGCTAAAGTTACTCAGGAATGGTTTTGTCCTTTTCTTCTGACTCAGAAAATAGCTAGGGGAATACATACACTCATAAACTAAAGAAAACAACTAAACTCACAGATTGACAAACTAATAATAATATAATTAGGAGGCTCAGATAGACAGCTAATAAAGTACATTAGCAAGGAAATTCCATAAAGATTATTATTAACTTTCATTAGAAAAAGAGAAAGTATATCTTTATTCTTCTTAAAAAGAGGATAAAACATTTAAAATACCTGCTGACATTTGAATAAGAAAATCAGTTACATTGGCTAGTATGAGTAAGCTCTACAAATATAAAAGATCCTTTTTCATTTTGTATTGCTAAACCTTATATACCTAAGAAATATTTAAGATTGGAGTATAAATAGGCCTTGGTTTCTGAGGTAGGCTGAATAATGCATTTCCTCCACCCAAAAAATGTCCATATCCTAAACCCTGGAACCTGTGAATGTGTTATGTTACACAGCAAGAGAGGGATAAAATCATGAAGGAATTAAGGTTGTTAACCAGCTGAATGTAACATAAACAGATTATTCTACATTATGTCAGTTTACATTGAGATGAGCCCAATGTAATAACAAGAGTCAATGTTAGAGAAATGCATTGTTGCTGGCTTTGGGGATAGAAGAGGGAACAAGGAATGTTGTGGCCTCTAGAACAAGGGTCCCCAACCTGGTTTGGTGGGAGAACATTTTTCCACAGACAGGGGTGGGGGAGTTGGGGGTTGGTTTCAGGATGAAACTGTTCCACCTCAGGTCATCAGGCGTTAGTTAGATTCTCATAAGGAATGAGCAACCTAGATCTCTCCCATGAGCAGTTCACAATAGGGTTTGCACTTGTATGAGAATCTAATGCTACGGCTGGTCTGACAGCAGGTGGAGCTCAGGGTGCTGCTTACCTCCTGCTGTGCGTCCTGGTTCCTAACAGACTACAGACAATGACCAGTCCATGGCCTGGAAGTTGGGGACCCCTGCTCTAGAAGCTGGAAAAGGCAAGAGTACTAATTTTCACCTGCAGCCTCCTGAAAGAAATTAGCCCTGGCAACGTTTTGATTTTAGTGCATCAGAACCATTTCAGACCTCTGACCTCCTGAACTGTAAGATAACACATCTGTGTTATTTTTCATTAAATTTGAAATATTTTTAACAGTAACCATAGTAAATTAATATAAATTCTCATTTGAAAAGCAAAGATGGGAATGAGCTCCAATTTCTGCTGTAGCTATTAGGATAAGTGAGTAGGTCACTTTTGAAGACTGAAGTTACAGGAAAAACTGTAAAAGTTTAAAATCCTGTATGTGTTGAGATTTAAAATAATATATCTGGCTTATTTGGATGAGGCTTTGAAATCTAAATTCCTGACTTTTCCTTTTTGAATTGCAACTCCTTTGGTTCCTCAGAAGTCTTAATTTCACTCATTCCTATTTCCTCTGAGGAGGATAACTGGACCTCAGATTCCCTGCAAAGATTTTGAGCAAGGCTTTGGAGGCTGTGGGAATTACAGTTGTCCATATACTTTCTTCCTTGTCCCCCCATACCAGAAAATATGAGACTAATGGGATTGTGTTAATTAGGATTAGGTAACACTCTTCTGCCATCATCAGTCAAAAGTTAGTTACAAGAGACAGATATCTGTGTATAACATATATATATATATATATATTTTTTTTTTTTGAGACCGAGTCTCACTCTTTTGCCCAGGCTGGAGTGCAGTGGTGAGATCTCGGCTCACTGCAATCTCCGCCTCCCGGGTTCAAATGATTCTCTTCCCTCAGCCTCTAGAGTAGATGTGACTACAGGTGTGAGTCACCATGCCCAGCTAGTTGTGTGTGTGTGTGTGTGTGTGTGTGTGTTTAGTAGAGACAGGATTTCACCAGAGTTTGAGGCCAGGCTGCTGTCAATCTATCTCCTGACCTCAGGTAATCCACCTGCCTCAGCCTCCCAAAGTGCTGGGATTACAAGTGTGAGCCATGCACCAGGCCATCCTTGTATAACTCTTAATTTTTAGTTATATATTCATATAATACAAAAGTTATCAAGCCTTGAGAATACAGACTACTTTGAAGTTATTCAACTATGTAGTTTGCTTTAGAATTTTGATTTCAAGGCAAATGAATAAAACATTCAATATCTAATATAATATATTAAAATATAAAATATATTTGTTAAAAATATTATACATGTTAATAGTACTGAATAACTTCTGTGAACATTGCAATTTATTTTTATTCTAACAATAATTTCCTTTTACTTCAAAATTAGTTATATATTGTAATGAACCTATATTTTTAGAAATATGAGAAAGCAGGTTTAATACATCTAATTTAATTTAGTATCTAAATCATTATTGCTATTACCTTTAAGTAAAAATTGAGCATAAATTATATCATTTTTACTTTAATTAGCAAAACTTCTGATACCAAGTGTTTATATTCATTTAGTTTCTTACCGGTTGGGTTCTAAAGAGCAAATGAGTCCCCAGAGGAATGTATTCCCTAGATTTGCAAATTTTTTATTACAAGTAAAATAGATAATCAGTGCTTAAGCAAAGGCACACAAGAATGTTAATTTCCTTTGTAGAAATGTTTCATTATTGAAGATGAAACATTGGTTAAGGTGAGTCTGAACAGTAAGTCAAATACTACATCAAGATAAGTGTTTGTTAGCTTATACAAACATTGGGGAGTTTGTTCTAGACAGGCATTTTTAATGAGAATTGGGTAATTAAACCCATTAAAACAAATCTCACCAGCGATTTAGCTGCTTCCAATTTCTATTTTATTTTGCATTTCATAAACTTATATGTTAAAAGCTTTTAGGAAATATAAGCTATATTGTTTAGAGATTCTAACATGAATGCTCAGGATAGAAGATCATTTCATAAAATTCTATTAAGCTGTTCTCCAGATCATTTTCTAAAAGCTGGTTTAAAAAGCATAGCAAATATTTGCCTATATATCTTACAATTGACTTTTAAAACCTTCAGTTATTTAAGGCATATGACACATTTAAAGAAAAATATGGTAATATTTAATTAACTTCACTTTCAGAAATTATACAAATAACATGCATAGCTTATTTATGTAAAAGGGCTTTCATAAATATTTTTCAGGCTGGAATTGTGCTACATTTTTTAATGACAAAGGTGATGGGGAAGTTGTAAAATCCACTGACAGAACTGAGTCAAGCTCAACAATGTTTCTGATCAATAGTTTAGCATGAGACCATTATGTATTTCAAAGAAAATGAATATTTGTGTCTATTTTGATCATTCGTGTCTGCCAAGAAGAGAAAATAAAGTAGTTGAATTACTACTCCTTTTGTTTTTCTGCCACTTTTTCTTTTTTTAAAAAAAATGAATATGACAAGAGTGTTTTCACATCCTAATTTGTACTCTGCTTTGGCAGGCTGTTTGTTGGATTTATAGCAATTGGTGACTTTTTGATTTTATGTTTTACCAGGAGCTACAACTATAGAGAAATATGATCTGAGAACAAATCTGTGGATCCAGGCAGGGATGATGAACGGCAGGAGGTTGCAGTTTGGTGTGGCTGTTATTGATGACAAACTCTTCGTAATTGGAGGTCGAGACGGCTTAAAGACATTGAACACTGTTGAATGTTACAATCCCAAAACCAAGACATGGACTGTCTTACCACCAATGGCAACCCATAGACATGGTCTAGGTAAGATCTCTTACTTTATTTATATTAATTTTAGAAATATGTTATTGATAATGTAAATATACATTTACAATATTACTGATGCCTTTCTTAGTCAATTCGTGTTGCTATAAAGGAATACCTGAGACTGGATAATTTACATAGAAAAATTTTTTGGCTCATGATTCTTCTAGCTGGAATATTGGGCCTTTAGTGAAAGTTTCAAATTGCTTCCACTCATGACAGAAGGCAAGGGAGGCAATGTATTAAGAGCTCACAGGTTAGAGAGGAAGCAATAGAGACAGAAGCATGCTTCAGGCTCTTTTTAACAACCAGCTCTTGAGCGAACTAAGAGAACAAGACCTTATTAGTGAGGACAGCACCAAGCCATTCATGAGGGGTCTGCTCTCATGATCCAAACAGCTCCCAGTACGCCCCACCTCTGACACTGGAGATCGAATTTCAACATAAGTGTTGGGGGTACAAAATCCAAACTATGACAGTGCCATTAATTATCATTACCTTTAGGTAAATTATGGGCTTATTTGATGCATATTTTTTATTTAAATGTCTTGACTTCTTCCTGTTTACTAATGTTAATTTAAAATCTTGAGATAGATGTTAAAGTTTTCAAAAAGAGTAGATCCCAAGCCATCCTCAAAGTAGACCTCAAGCTGTCCTCAAAGATCATACAATATGTAAAGATGAATATGGAAAAATGAAGTGACATGGAAAGGCCAAAGTTGTGCAACCCAGAGGGAAAAATCCTTAATGTGGATGGAGTAAAACTTAAGGTGGCTTTCTCTCACATTACTGAATAAGCAAATCTGTGTCTTTGCATCTAATTGATTCCACCTTGAAAAATCTGTGGGAAAGAGGGTAATATAGGTTTAGAGAAACAGCCACACATTCGCAGGCACCACAGGTCATTTTGACAGGGTTTATCTATTCCCTACCATAGGGTAACCTGGAACTAGGGAGAACTGTATCTGGATTCAGAAGATCTCGATGTGCATCTTGAATTTATCACTTTCTATTTGAATGATTTGGGGCCAGCATTTAAACTCAGCCTCGGTTTTCTGATTTGCCACCAATTCAAGGTTACTAAATAGATAAAAATAAAATAATTAAAATGATTATGAAACTATTTTCTAAATGGTGAAGTCCTATATAAATATTTTAAAGAGCAATTTAATAAAGACTAACAGTTCCTGAATTTGCACTTTGTCTTATGAGCACTGTGAGAAGTACAAATTTGAAAATCTAAACTTAGCCAGCAAATTGGCTAAGTTCTTCCTTTCCTATATTTAGAATATATAGACAGATAAGAGTTCAATTGCAAATCCATAGATTTAGACATTCATAGGTAAGCAAAATTAATAGTTGTTCAATGTCCATGCTCCCGGCACTGTATTTTGCATTCATGTCTACTTTACCATCAATCTAAAGTAAAAATTAAAGAAATAATTAAATATACACAGATTGATGGGGGCAGAGAGAGAGATATGAAAAGATGGCTGACAATGCTCTTGTGGAAAACTCCCTTTGATTTACACACCAATGAAAGGTTCAGTCAGTTGAAGCCAGATTGATAGGGGCACAAGATATCTGTGTTCTCCCATGAGGCAGAGTGCTTCCTTTAGAATCAGTCATATTCCTCGTGTCCTTTGTAGGGACATAGATGAATCTGGAAACCATCATTCTTAGCAAACTGACACAATAACAGAAAATCAAACACCACATATTCTCACTCATAGGTTGGTGTTGAACAATGAGAACACAGGGACACAGGAAGGGGAGCATCACATACTGGGGTCTGTTGGTGGGGACTAGGGGAGGAACAGCAGAGGGTAGGAAGGTTGGGGAGGGATAACATGGGGAGAAATGCCAGATGTAGGTGACGGGGGCATGGAGGCAGCAAACCACATTGCCACATATGTACCTATGCAACAATCCTGCATGATCTGCCCATGTACCCCAGAACCTAAAGTACAATAAAAAATATATGTTAAAAAAAATCAGTCATATTCCTTTATGATCAGTTGAATCATAGGAAGTTCAGCATTATGTATCCTACTCAAATACAATAAACACCCTTGGCCTAAGATTGCTGATCTTCCAATGTAGTGTTACAGTCTTTTATTTGCCTTCTTCCGTCTTCCAGGGATTTCTATTGGATAGACATTAATACTTCTTGTTTAGTCTATCATGTTATTAAGTTTTATTTTATATTTTTGCCTTTATCCCTTCCTGGTAACTTTATTAGCTTTCCAAATTGTTCTTAATCTGTATGAATCATGGTATATATTTCATGCATTGATATCTTAATGTCAATTAAGTTTGTTTTTTACGTTCTTACTGCCCCTTAGTTTATTGTAATTGCTGTCTTCTTCTTAGTGGTTTTCATATCCTCCCTTATCTCTGTTAGGCTGTGCCCTGTTCCCATTTCAAATAATTCCTATCTGCTTCTTTAATTCTTTTTGTTGTGGATTTAGCGTCCTCTTCTCTTCCTCCCTAATTCTTTCCTTTTTTTTTTTTTTTTTGTCTCTCTCTCTTCTTTCTCTATGGTTCATCCTTTTTCTCCTCTTTTGTTCTACTGTTTCTTTCCTGCTCTTATCCTGTTCCTCATCTCCCACCATTTCTTAACCCTCTTTTTGTTTCTCTTTCTCTTTTAATTCTGATCAGTTGTAGTTGTGTCCTCTGTAATAAGTAATCCTTTTATCTGAGTACTCATGTGGCCAATATCAGATACATTGGGTAATTGTATGAAGGGCTAAGACATATGCTATTTTTTGTATCTTACTAAAACATCAGGAGTAGCTGGGGGAATTACAGCTGGGCATGAAGCCCTAACCCTGTAAGCTGACTTTGCTCAACCTATATGTTTTTATCCCCAGTATGTAGGCCTCAGGAATCCCATCTATTTACTTCCTTTTGCACATAAATCCTCATGAGATTTTCTTTCTTTTCTGTGGATGCCTTAACCTTAGAGCTGGTAACTTAAATGAGAAGGTAATATTCATGACCCACAAGTCTGTTTGCTTCTGCTGTTCAAAAGTTCTCATTCAGGCTGGGCTCTGATGGCATTCTGATGTTAACATTCCAATTCTGACAAGTTCTGCACTGACACTTATGGTTCATCACTTAGCAGTACGGAACATGCAGCAACTCTTCCTAAGGGAACAATATGGGGTAGTATAAAAAGAACATATCAAGTTTTCCTCCCAGATATTCTCTCAAGACAGCGCTCTAAATTTTTGTCTCACTCAGAATGTCACAACTGATGTTAGGTTCTCAAATATGTATGATTACTCTCTCTTCAGTATAATTGGCAGGACTGGGTGTGAGTGTTAAACCAACAGCTTGTGCTAGTTTTCTACTTGTTCAGAAACTAAAGTATGTCATGTTATTAGCCACACCATTAATTTGTATCTACGTGTGGCATGCAGTGTTATTACAAAATTGAATATATAATAGCATACTATACATTCCAGTGACATGAAGCTAGAGTCTAAAGTAAAATTTAAAAAATTAAAGAAAATGAAAACTCAAAATATGTTTTGACTTATCTAGCTTTTTACCCTTTGATTTATGTGAAAAAAAAATTATATGATTCTATGAGAAAGTCACATAAGTGCTATAGTTGCTAAAACTGTGAGGTTTAAAATTTTTCACAGCTATCAATAAATGATCATTCTGCTGGATAAAGTAACGTACAAAAATTATACGCATTTAAATTCTGTGACATCAAGGGAGCAAAGTATCTGCCTAGGGAATTAAATTAAGACCACAGTTTTCTAAGTATGTTACAAATTTTTATTTTATCGCTTAAGTCTTTAAGTGCATAAGTTTATATAGTGTCTTTTTTCATGATGCTTTATATCATATAAAATTCAATAAGACATTACTACAATGCACTATTTCACTTAAGTATTTTGAGGAGAAATTGGTAAAGAATAACAGTGATTGTTATGGATTTTTATATGCTATACAATATGTTGTATGTTATATATATGATGGGGTTGTTTTTGTTTGGTTTGGTTTGAATTCGGATATAATTCACATACCATAAAGCTAATTAAATTTTAAAGTATAGAATTCAGTGTGTTTGAATATATTTAGATGAGTGGACATTACCACTAGCATATGCCAAAACATTTTTGTCATCCTTAAAAGAAATCCTGTACCCAGCAGTGTCAGTATTAATAACCCAGTCTTTCTTAGCAGCAATTAATCTACTTTATATCTCTATGGATTTCCCCATTCTGAATATTTCATGTAAAAATAATTTTACAACTTGCGGCCATTTGTGTATGGTTTCTTTGATGTAGCATAATGTTTTAAAGTCCATTCAAGGTAGTATGTATTGGTCTTTCATTCCTTTTATGAATGAACAATATTCCATTATTAAGCTTTATCATATTTGTTAATATATCATCAATAGAAGGGCATTTGGGTTGTTTCCATATTTTGACTGTTATGACTTAAACTACTATATATGCCTTTTTGTTTGAACATGTTTTTTTTTTCTTTTGGTATATACCTAAATGTGGGATTGAATCATATGGTTGACTCTTATTTTCACTTTTGGAGGAACTGCAAAACTGTTCTCCAAAGTGGATGCACCATTTTCTATTCACAACAGCAATGTATGAGGGTACCAGTCTCTTCATATTTTTGCCTAGGCTTGTGATTTTATTAAAATAATCCCAGTATATTTGAAGTAATATCTCATCATGGGTTTATATGCATTTCTCTAGTTCCTCATGTCTAATTATTTTTGGGAATCTTTTTTGGTATACCTTCTTTGGAGAAAACTCTATTGAAATATTTTCTCATTTTTGTCTTGGGGTTAGTTTTCTTTTTATTGTTGAGTTATAAATGTTCCTTTTATGTTTTGATACTCTGGTTATAAGGCCTCTGTCAGACATAAGATTTGTAAATATTTTCTCCCATTCTATGAATTTTATTTTCTTTTTTTTAGTTTTAAGTTTTAGAGTACACATACAGGATGTGCAGGTTTGTTACATAGATAAACATGTGCCATGGTGATTTGCTGCACCTCTCAACCCATCACCTAGGTATTAAGCCCAGCATGCTTTAGCTATTTTTCCTGATGCTCTCCAATTTTCTTCATAGTGCCTTGTGAGCAAAAAAATTTATTAATTTAATGAAATTCCATTTATTTATTTATTTTGCATGTGGTTTTATTGGTATATCTAAAAAATTATTTTCCAATCTATGTTCATGAAGATTTATACCTATGTTGTCCTTTTATTTTACTTTTTGCTCCTGTTCTCTCTCCTTTTTTTCTTTTCATCATACTGTAGGTTCTGGGGTACATGTGCAGATCATGCAGGATTACTGCATAGGTACACACATGGCAATGTGGTTTGCTGCCTCCATCTCCCCATCACTTACATCTGGCATTTCTCCCCAAGTTATCCCCCCGCTCTCCCTCCCTTGAACCCCCCAACAGACCCCAGTGTGTGATGCTTCCCTCCCTGTGTCCATGTGTTCTCATTGCTCAACACCCGCCTATGAGTGAGAACATGTGGGGTTTGATTTTCTGTTCTTGTGTCAGTTTGCTGAGAATGACGGTTTCTAGATTCATCCATGTCCCTACAAAGGACATGAACTCATCATTTTTTTATGGCTGCATAGTATTCCATGGTGTATATGTGCCACATTTTCCTTGTCCAGAACTATTGCAGCACTGTTTACGATAGTAAAGACCTAGAACCACCCCAAACGCCTATCTTGATGGGCATCTGGGGTGATTCCAGGTCTTTGCTATCGTAAACAGTGCCACAATGAACATACGTGTGCATCTGTCTTTATAATAGAAAGATTTATAACCCTTTGGGTATATACCCAGTAATGGGATTGCTGGGTCAAATGGATTTTCTATTGCTAGGTCCTTGAGGAAGCACCACATTGTCTTCCACAATCGTTGAACTAATTTACACTCCCACCAACAGTGTAGAAGCATTCTGATTTTTCCACATCCTCTCCAGCATCTGTTGTCTCCAGATTTTTTAATGATTGCCATTCTAACTGGCGTGAGGTTGTATTTCAATGTGTTTTCTTGTGTGTAAATTAAATTCTCTAATGTATAGATCCACCTCGTCTTCATTTTCAATGCAGTAATAGCTTAACTTAATCTACCATTTATAAAGAGGAGGTTTAAAAAAATAACTAATCCATTCCATGATTACGTGACTGTCTCCTGCTTTCAATTTGCAGCAATTTATAAAGCACAAATGTTTTAAATCTTGAATCTTATGAGACACAATAATTTAATAACCCAATTTATTATCTTGCAAATTTATTAGTGAAATAAGGAAAACATAATCTGGCACTGCCAAATTTGATAACAGTAATTCATCAGTCACATGGATATAATTAGAATCCATTAAACGTGAAGTACTATTTTGATATGCAGTTTTTCTTTGAAGAAAAGTATGTTAATTATTACAAATAAGCTATGATTCTATGTTACTGCCTGTCATGTATGCAACTGAAATTTCTTTGTCATAGCTAGAACTTAAGAGAGATTGTTATGCCCTTTTCACATTACAAAATATATTAAGCTTTTGTTAGTATGTTCTACACTTAAGATACTTGACATGCATTAGTGCAATTAACTGCTATTACCATGAACGTAGTGAACAATTAAGCATACATTTTAGTAATCAGGATTCCACTAGTAAATTAAAAGCTAGTCTTACAAATTAATGCCATGGCTAAAGTTTTTCCTTTTGTACTTAGGTTCTCTTGTACCACAAAGCAAATTCATCATAAATGCCATTTAAAACCAATCACCCTTTTTTCTTTTGGGTTTCTCTTTGTTTCATTTATAACATAAGGCATTATTTTAATGAACTGTAGTCTTTAATAATATATTTAATTTTAACATGAAAAATAAAATTGTGAACCTATCTAGATTAACTTTTTTTTTAAAGACAGTTTCTTACTTTGTTGTCCAGGCTGTTGCCCAGAGTGTTCCCTTGGCTCACTGCAGCCTCCACCTCCTGGGCTCAAGCAGACCCTTCTGCCTCAGTCTCTCTAATAACTGGGACTACTGGCATGTAGCAAAATGCCTGGCTAATTTTTGTATTTTGTTGTTGTTGTTGTTGTTGTTAAGACGGAATCTTGCTATGTTTCCCAGGCTGATCTCATACCCCTGGCCTCAGGAAATCCTCCTGCCTTGGCTTCCCAAAGTGCTGGGATTAGAGGCATGAGCCATTGCCACTGTTTCCCACTTTTTGAAAGCTTTTATTTATTTGTGTCAGAGACAGGATCCTGCTCTGTCACCTAGGCTGGAGTGCAGTGGTACAATCATAGCTCACTTCAGCCTTGAATTCCTGGGATCAAGAGACCCACCTGCCTCATCCTCCCAAGTAGTTAGGACTAGAAGCATGAGTCCAGCTCTATGTTAACTACTGAAATCACCATTGCATAAGACAATAAAAAACCATCTGTCAGTAAGACAAAGGAGTTGGACATGGCCAGAGACGGCCTAAATAACTTGTGTAATGTGCATGGGGTAAATAATCAATATAATTTACTGAGTTTATATAACTGTTTCTCAAGCTGCAAGACCTGGTAAAAGCAAGTCCTCATGTTCATATTGCAGGGCAGGGAGCTTAAGGCAGTAGAGCAGAGATGGAGATTACCATGGTGGAGCACCTACTCAATGAAGGCACTAGGCCAGGTGCTTTTTGTGCATAATCTGTGCAAATTCTGATATGGTCTCATAAGTTAAGTTTTGCCTCCTAATTTCTAAAACATAGGAAACCTAAAAGATATTGGAATCAGATCCAGATTAATCATTAAAATATCAGAAACGTTCAGAAGGATTAACATTCATTATCTTACTTATGTGATCCTTTTGTTAACATGAACCCTTTTATTATTTCAAACAGTTGCTTACATTTGATTCTGCTTATTACTAGATATGTGATTTTGGGTAAGTTAGTCCCCTCTGTGCTTCAGTTTCATCATCTGCAATTTGAGGATGATAATGGTACCGATATCATTAGAAGACATTTAGAATTAAACATTAAACTGTAAAAATGCTTAGAATAGCGCCTGGCTCCAGTTAATTCTCCATGGTTCCCTATATAATGATTATGACATTTATAACATGTAAATATCTAGTTGTAACAAGCGTAACAAACCTTGAAGCATTCAAGATCAACTCTTTTTCACCTCTGTGATATGTGGTCAGGGAGTTAGAAAACTGAAATCTTCAGAGGCGTTTGAATTAGTATAATTCTTGGTAAGCAATCTTTGACAGTACTCTTGTGCATTTAGAAAAGTATTTGAATTCTTTCCATATATAGTATTATTTTGGGAAACTGCAGAGGAACATGCTTGATCTGATTTAGAATTCAAAATGGCTATAATTAACATGAGTAACAATTTTTAAAATTACTCTTGAAATTTTACTTTATATCGTTGGTGTGTCAGGTAAAATTTTATAATAGATCTGTGGGTTTTTTCACTATCTGTTCTGCCCATTGTGAACTCTAGGTCTGCAAAACAGATCACTTGCATGAAATAAACGTTTGCCTAGATGCTAAGAATTCAAATTAAAGCAATTTTTTTCTAACATTTCAACAGCAAATGAATTGAAACTATATTGGAATACATGTGTCATTCCATATAATATTATATTAGGTTAGTTCTGCTAATTTGGTTCTAAAAAATCAGAGGCTCAAGTAACTACAAATAATTAAAAAGTAATTTTTGTAAGGATACTTTGGGTAATGGAGAAACAAGATTAAATTACATTCCCATATTTTATTAGAATCCAAGAAAAGCTGAACTCTGTCAACTGGAGTCAAATGCCCTGGAGTCAGGATTCATAGACCCTCAGACAAGATAGACAAGATGCTCCTTCAGAGTTTCAGGAAGCACTGAGGAGTGCATTGAATTACCACAGACAAGGATCTTGATGCACAAAGTCCTCCTGTATGTGACTCTGCTCTTCTATCCACTTTTCCTTCCAAGTATTCTTACCCTCCACTCACTGTCAACCACTTTCTTCTCTTTTAACTTTATCTTCATTCCTGTTTATACTTCATTTTGATTTATTCTTAATTTTGGATCACCTACTATAGGTATCTCCAATTTTTAAATTTTCAGTGTCTATTCTCCCTATTAGCTGACTCATTCTTAGGGTTTCTTAGTACAGCCAGAGAGTGAACCTAATTTTTCCTATTGTGCAGAATTTTTCTCATAAGGCTGCATCAACAAGGGTGTGTAGGAGGACAAGTTTAATCACAGAATGACTTGTGACTGTGGCAGGCACAGTAGTTAACCATTTTCAGACTCCTGATTAATCTTATATGCATCTCTTTTACCAATTAAATATTTGTGACTCCAGCCTTGCATGGTGCCTGGCATATATTAAGTGTTCAATACATATTTATTAAATTGAAATGAAACTGATAAGGAAAAATAATAAAAGTTCAGTAGAGCAGTAAAGAAAAGAATGAGACAAAATACTTTAGGTTAAAAGAAAGAATTAAATATTTATCTCATCTTTCCTATATTTACTATATATCAGAGTAACCAAGTAAGTAACCCTAATTAATGAAAGTTCTTCTTTACAAAAAATTCCAAAGAATAAATGTTGAAGAAATGATAAACTTATGAAACCGCAATTTTGTCATCCCTAATGAAATAGCAAATTCTGAAGTGATCATAAATAAATGAAACCATTAGAGGAAAGGTTGATAAAGAAATTTTCAAAGCAGAAATAAGGCTGTCAGCATTAATCAATGTTAGCATCACCTTAAGGGAATAACCAGATAATGTACTACCTGAAGTGACAGAGTATGAAGTACACACGGCACTTGTGAAATGTTCTTTAAAAAACGCATCTGAAGTGTTCAGCTCTGGAGCGTATTGACTATGAAGGAACAAGTTAAGTAGCATCACAAGGAGGCAATAGAATAACCCAGACAGTGGCATATTCTAAAGAATAATGAACATAAATTCTTTCAGAAGTCAATGGTATAAATAAAAAAGGGAGGGGGGACTTAACTACTATGAAGGAGACTTATAGCTTATAACAACCATGTGGAATGCTTATACCTTATCTGGATCCTGACTGAACCAAAACAATGTAAAAAAATTGTCTTTAAAGAAAATCAGAAACATCTGATTATGGAACACGGATTACATAATACCACGGCATTACTATCAGTGTTATTTGTTGTGATGCACAAAAGAAAGCCATGACTTTTAGGGATAAATACTGAACTAAGAGGGGATGAAATGATAAGATATCTGAGTTTGTTTAATATAATTCAACCAAGAGAAAAAAAAGTGAAAACTCAAGAGTACAGATGAAGAAAATATCACAAAATTTTGATAACTGTTGAATTTGAAAGATGGATATACACGACTCTATTGCATAGTCTCTGTACTTTCTAGTAAGATGAACACTTTCATACTTTTAAATATAAAAGTAACTTCGGGAAGCCATAGTGTAAGCAAACAAATCAATAACTTTAATACTCTGAACAACATTATTTCCAAAACAGAAAGAACTAAAGGCAAATTCCTGATCAAAGTAGCTTAAACCTAAACTTACTCATTTCAGCAAATCAAATATACTATCTTTAAAAACATGCAATCTGAAACTAATGTTCTGGCTCATCCCATAACCTTTAGAGGAGAGAAATAAGCATATTTTATCCTTGCAAATAGAAAAGACAACCTTTTAAAATTGGTCCATTTTCTACTCAATACATCGGGATACTTTCTGCTACCTACACTTACTGCAGAGAGAAAATGAGTTGAGACTTCACTGTATGTATGCCTTCGGATAAAACTAAAAGAAATTACACATGATAGTACAATGCATTCAAACAAATGAGATAACAGAATGGATGAAATATATTTCTGCATATGTTTTGGTCTGCATAACAGAAAGTAATATAAAGTCATGACAGTTTAAGTAAAATGAGTAAAATTTTCTGAATATTTAGAAATGATTAAGATTTCTTACTTTTAGGCACTATATGAGTGAATCTTCCCTACATTATATATTTAATTGATATCAATCTAAAGGACTTTCATATCTATGTGTACAACTGCCTGTTGCCTGAAATGCTTGGAAGTCACACAGGTAACCAAATCTCTGTGTATCAAAATGTAAGTCACTGTGTACTTCTTTAAGTTGATACTTCCTCCTGTATTTCTTATCTCCAATAATGATGCTCCTACAAATATAACATTTCAGTGGTCTCTACTTTTTTCCTTAGAACTCCACTCAATGCATTTATTCATAAAGATATTTGGTTTTATTTCCTTAATATTTCACAAATCTGAACTTAACTCTCCATCGTCTTACACAAGGCTTACATATCTACTCACTGGATTACTCCTATAGCCAGTTAACATTTAACTTCACTATCAGAAGAAAGACAATAATAAAAGAGTGAGGAAAAAAAAGGTTAATTTAATTTAAAACAAACAAACAAAAAAACATTGAATAAAATCAAAAGCTGTCTTTTAAGACCAATAAAATTTGTAAATATTCAGCCAGTTGGACAGGACAAAAGAGAGAAGACACAAAATACCAATACTAAGGATAAGAAAGGAAAAATCAGTTCAGATTTAATAGGCATAAAGAGGATAATAATAGACTGTCATAAATAACTACATGATAGAAAATTTCACTACTAAGATTGAATGGAAAATTTCCTTGAAAGACACAAACTATAAAAACCTAAGCTGAACAAATAGGTAAAATGAATAGCTTTATATCCAATGAAGAGGTAAAACTTTTAGTTAAAAAACTTCCTACAACAAAACTCCAAGCCCCAATGATTTTTCCAGTAAATTCTATCAAACACTCAAAAGAAATGGTTCATTTTATAAAAACTCTTTTGGCAAATCAAACTGGAGGAAATACTTTCTAACTCATTCTATAAAGCCATCATTACATTGATACATAAGCCAGAAGACATTATAAAAAAATAAAACTGTAGAGCAATATCCTTATAAACACAAATGCAAAAATACTTAACAAAATTTTATCAAATAAAATATAATAATATATGGGAAAGATTTTACATCAAGATCATGTCCCAGGAATTGCAAGGTTGTCCTAGAAATGCAGGGTTGCTTTGAAGTTTAAAATCCCTTAGTATAATTCACCATACTGATTGTTGAAAAGCAAAATTGCATGATTACCCCATTATGAGTAGCAAAGATATTTGACAAAATCCAACACCCTTTCATGATAAAAACTTTCAGCATCATAGGAACAGAACAGAACTTCCTTAACTTGATAAAGAATCATCCTTGAAAAACATTTAGTTAACATCATTATTCAATGGTAAATGTCTCTATGCCTTCCTTATGAGATTGGGAAGAAATCAAGAATTCCTGTTCTTCACTACTTTTGGTCAACATTGTATTGTAGATTTTAGCCACAGCAATACGGCAAGAAAAATAATAAAATACATAAAAATTGGAAATAAATAAGTAAAACCATCTTTATTTTAGACAATAATATAATTTATTTAAATAATCATAAGGAACCTACAAAAGAGTAAACTGAGAAAGGCTGAAGATATATATTTGTGTATCTGTGTACTACAAACAAAGAATGAGAAATTGGAATTAAAAAAACCATTTAAGATAGTAATAAAAATACTTAGAAACAAATTAACAAAGCACATGCAACACCTGTTTACTAAAATGGACAAATGTGGCTTTGAGAAATTAAATAAGACCTTAATGAATGTATATACCATGTTAACGGATTATAAAATTCAATACTGCTCTTTTCATATTTCCCCAAATTGAGCTATATATTTTATGCAATATTAATCAAAAGTCCAGCAGATATTTTTCCCATAGAAATTGACAAACTAATCCAAAATTTAAATGGAATTGCAAAGCAGCTAGAATGGCCAAACAATTTTCAAAAACATAAACAAAATTGAATAAATTTTACTACAGTATTTCAAGATATATTATAAAACAACAGTGACCAAGATGTGCAGTACTGGTATCACTGTGGATATATAGATTAATGGAACAGAATACAAAGAACTTCAGAATTAGCCTCTTTCATATATAATCAGTTGATTTTTCACCAGGTTGCCAAAGCAATTACATGGGGAAAGAATATTTTCAACAGGTAGAGTTAAAAAATATAAAACTGCATGAAAAGAATACCAAAGAAAGTTAAACTTGATTATCATGCCATATGTATTAATTTGAAATGGATTATAGACTGCAATGTAAGAAGCTCTAGAAGAAAACTGTGGTGTTGCAAGCTGACTATGGGGATTGCAAAGATTTCTAAAATAGAATTTTTAAAAAATCTTGAACTATAAACAAACTAATCAACAAATTGAAATATTACATCAAAAAATTTTTAAACGCACAGTAACTATGCTCTTCAAAATACACTAGTAAGAAAATGGAAAAGAAAGTTACAAACTAGAAGCATATATTGCAACATTTATATCTGATGACAGACATTTATCTAGTGTAGAACTTTACACCTCAGCAATAATGAAATAAACATCCTAACTTGGAAATGGGAAAATGATTTGAGCAGAAACTTCACCAAAGAAAATATATAAAGAAATATGCAGACAAAAAATACAGTGAGAATCATTAAGATTCAGAAAAATGCAAATTAAAATCATAGATAATATTATATGTCTATTAGGATACCTAAAATTAAAAAATTTAACAAATCAAGTATTGGCATGGTACAGACACTTTGGGAAGCAGTTTGGCAGTTTTAATATTAAATACATACTTGCCACAGAACCCAAGAGAAATAAAAGAGCATGTCTATACAAAGACTTGTAAACAAATATTTATAGTAAACAAATCTTGAAAAAATACATATTTTAATTTAACAGATGAATGAATGAACATATTGTGGTATATATGTATAATGGAATACTACTCAAAAATAAAAAGAAACATATAATAACATGGGTGAATCTCAAAATAGTTGTAATGAATAAAAGAAGCCTGACATAAGACTGTAGAGAATCTATAATTACATTTACACATAATGATAACATTTCAGACGGGATCGGGCGCGTTCAGGGTGGTATGGCCGTAGACAATGATAACATTTCAAAACTGATTCATAGTATCAGAAAGCAGTTAAGTGGTTGCCCAGGAATGGTGGTGGAGTGGATGAATTACAAAACAGGATTAATTACTGGGGTAATGGAAATCTTCATTATTTTGAATATAGTGATAATTTTGTGGCTAAATACATATGCCTATGTATTCAAACTATTAAAATTATACTTTTCAAATATGTGAAATTTTATTATATTCAATTATACCTCAATAAACCTGTTAGAGAGACAGAAACCTAGAACTAAATCTGAAAATATTCCAGTTAATATTATCTAGTTTCAATTAAATGCTGAAACTTCTACAGACATCTAAAATTCATTATAAAGAATTTGAAAGTTGGGAAACCATTAATTCAAATAAATACTATAGTTTATTAAGAAATCAACAACATGGGAAAAGAGAGAAACAGATACTGACTACATGTATAAATTTATTAATTCATTCAACAAATATGTATGCCTGAATACATACTAGTCAACAATACAGAAGTTCTTTCCCTCATGCATGTATTCTACTGTTACTGTAAACTTGCCAAATTTGAGTAAGCAAAAGCCTACAATGATTTCTCAAACTCATGATAACAATAAGAACTTCACTAAATGATCTGAATCAATAATCATGGATTACATTGAAAGAGATTTTTTAAATGTCCTGTATTTTAAAATCATTCATTCACTTGCCTTTGCCTCTAAAACAAAACCGAAGCTTCTTTTAACCTGACATGTCCTTAACGTGTTGATATGTGCCTTCATTGTTTGATCGTGAACATAAGACACATTAACAGATATCGTTTATCAATATTGCAGACTTCTGTGTCAATTTCAGGTTTTCTGACTCCATAGATTTGGAATGGGGCTCAAGATCTGTAAATTCAACTAGTAGTCCATATGATCCTTATGTTAGTGGTCTGGATTTTTTTACTTTGTGAAATATGCATTAGCCTAAGTAACCAAGGAGATGATTAATGAAGCATAAATATGACAATATATTATTCAAATGAAGAAACACATATAAATGAAAATCTCCAGCGAAGATACAAGATGGCCAAATAGGAACAGCTCTGGAGTGCAGTTCCCAGCAAGAACAATATAGAGGGTGAGTGATCACTGCATTTCCAAACGAGTTTTCACTGCTCACAGACCAGGAGATTCCCAGGCCGAAAAGCGCCACAAGTTTCCAGCATGGCTGTTTCAGCCAGTGCCGCGGGTTGGCGCACAGAAACTCACACAAATCTGGGCAGCCATTTCAACTGGTGCCTGGAACGCTTGGGAGACAGAGCTGGTCATTCAACTGAAAGGGAGGGGTCTGAGACAGGGGGCCAGGTGATCTGGCTCAGCAGGTACCACCCCCACAAAACAAGCAATCTGCAATGCTCTGGATTGAGAATTTCACAACAAGCTAAGCTGGACCCGAGATGCTCCAGTTCAGTGGGAGGAAGGGCATCCACTGCTACAGAGGCAGCCCACCAATACCAAGGCAGTTCTAACTGTACCTCAATAAACAACACATCAAGGAAGGTAACACATCAGCTGGGCAGAGCCCATGGCAGCTCAGCAATGCCTCTGCTGGCAGACTGTGACTAGACTATCTCCATGCTGGGCAGGGCATCTATGAAAAAAGGCAGAGCACATCAGGAACTTATAAATAAAGCCTGACCTTCCTAAGTCAGAGCATCTGGGAAAAGACATGGTTATGAGTTCCACTGCAGCAGACTTAAACGTACCCTCCCAGCAGCTCTGCATGGAACAATGGAGCTCCCAGAACAGCACTTGAACTCCTATAAGGGACAGACTGTCTCCTCAAGCAGCTCCCCAATCTCCATATACCCAGAGACACTTCATAAAGGAGAGCTCAGGCCAACATCTGGCAGGTACCATTCTGGGATGAAGATAACAGAAGAAAGCAACCCTTATTATTCTGCAGCCCTCACAGGTGATCCCCAGGCAAGCAGGGTCTGGAGTGGACCTCAAGCAGTCCTACAGCAGAGGGGACTGACTGTTAGAAAGAAAATAGAAACAGAAAGAAATAGCTTCAACATCAACAAAAAGAATGTCCACTCAGAGACCCCATTTGAGAGTCACCAACTACAAAGACCACAAGTAGATAAAGCCATGAAGATGGGAAAAAAACCAGTGCAAAAAGGATGAAAACACCAAAAACCAGGACACCTCTCCTCCTCCAAGGGATCACAACTCCTCACCAGCTAGGGAACAAACCTGGATAGAGAATCAATCTGATGAACTGACAGAAACAGGTGTCAGAAGGTGGGTAATAACAAACTTCTCTGAGCTAAAAGAACATGTGCTAACCCAAAGCAAAGAAACTAAGAACTTTGAAAAAGTTTAGATGAAATGCTAACTAGAATAAACAGCTTAGAGAAGAATATAAATGACTTGATGTCACTGAAAAACACAGCATGAGAATTTCACAAAGCACACACAAGTTTCAATAGCTGAATCGACCAAGCAGAAAAAAGGATATCAGAGACTGAAGATGAACTCAATGAAATAAAATGAGAAGGCAAGATTAGAGAAAAAGGAGTGAAAAGAAATGAACAAAGCCTCCAAGAAATACGGGATTATGTGAAAAGACCTAATCAACGTTTGATAGGTCTACCTGGATGTGATGGAGAGAATGAATCCAAGCTGGAAAACACCCTTCAGGATATTATCCAGGAGAACTTCCCCCAACCTTGCAAAGCAGGTCATGATTCAAGTCCAGGAAATACAGAGAACACCACAAAGATACTCCTCAAGAGGAGAAACCCCAAGGCCAAAAAATCAGATTCAACAGGGTTGAAATGAAGGAAAAAATGCTAAGGGCAGCCAGAGAGAAACGTTGGGCTACCCACAAAGGGAAGCCCATCAGGCTCACAGCAGATCTCTTGGCAGAAATCCTATAAGCCAGAAGAGAGTGGGGGCCAATCATCAACATCCTTAAAGAAAATAACTTTCAACCTAGAATTGTATACCCAGCCAAACTAAGCTTCATAAAATCCTTTACGGAAAAGCAATTGCTGAGATTTCATCACCACCAGGCCTGCCTTACAAGAGCTCCTGAAAGAAGCACTAAACAATGAAAGGAACAACCAGTACCAGCCACTCCAAAAACATACCAAATGGTAAAGAACACTGATACAATGAAGAAAATGCATCAACTAACGGAAAAACATCCAGCTATCATCAAACGGCAGGATGAAATTCACACATAACAATATTAACCCTGAATGTAAATGGGCTAAATGCCCCAATCAAAAGACACAGACTGGCAAATTGGAAAAAAGTCAAGAACCACCAGTGTGCTGTATTCTGGAAACCCATCTGACGTGCAAGGACACACATAGGCTAAAAATAAAGGGATGGAGGAAGATCTACCAAGCAAATGGAGAGAAAAAAAAAAGCAGGAGTTGTAATCCTAATCTCTGACAAAATGAACTTTAAGCCAACAAAGATCAAAAGAGACAAAGAAGGGCATTGCATAATGGTAAAATGATCAATGCAACAAGAAGAGCTAACAATCCTAAATATATATGCACCCAATACAGGAGCACCCAGGTACATAAAGGAAATTCTTAACAACCTACAAAGAGACTTAGACTCCCACACAATAATAGTGGGAGACTTTAACACTCCACTGTCAATATTAGACAGATCAATGAGACAGAAAATTAACAAGGATATCCAGGACATGAACTCAGATCTGGACCAAGCAGACCTAATAGACATCTACAGAAATTTCCACCCCAAATCCACAGAATATACATTCTTCTCAGCACCACATTGAACGTACTCCAAAATAGACTACATAATTAGCAGTAAATTACTCTCAGCAAATGCAAAAGAATGGAAATCATAACCAACAGTCTCTCAGACCACAGTGCAAACAAATTAGAGCTCAGGATTAAGAAACTAACTCAGAACCACACAACTTCATGGAAACTTAACAACTGACTCCTGAATGTTCACTGAATAAACAGTGAAATGAAGGAAGAAATAAAGATGTTTTTTGAAGCCAATGAGAACAAAGACACAACGTACCACAATCTCTGGGACACATTTAAAGTAGTGTTTAGAGAAAAGTTTATAGCAATAAATGCCCACATAAGAAGCGAGGAAAGATCTCAAATAGACACCCTATCATCAAAACTGAAAAAGCTGGAGGAGCAAGATCAAAAGAACTCAAAAGCTAGCAGAAGACATGAAATAACTAAGATCAGAGCAGAAGTGAAGGAGATAGAGATACAAAAAAACCCTTCAAAAAATCAATCAATCCAGCAGATGGATTTTTGAAAAGATCAACAAAATAGACCGCTACCCATATTAATAAAAAAGGGAAAAGAATTAAACAGATGCAATAAAAAATGATAAAGGGTATATGACCACTGATTCCACAGAAATACAAACTACCATCAGAGATTAGTACAAACACTATGCACATACACCAGTAAACTTGAAAGAAATGGATAAATTCCTGGACACTTACACCCTCCCAAGTCTAAACCAGGAACAACTTGAAACCTTGAACAGACAAGGACTTCATGACTAAAACACCAAAAGTAATGGCAACAAAAGCCAAAATTGACACATGAGATCTAATTGAACTTAAGAGCTTCTGCATATCAAAAGAAACAATCATTAGAGTGAACCCACAACCAACAGAATAGGAGAACATTTTTGCAATCTACCCATCTGACGAAGGGCTAATATCAAGAATCTACAAAGAACTAAAACAGATTTACAAGAGAAAAACAAACAAACCCATCCAAAAGTGGGCCAAGGATATGAATAGACACTTTTTAAAGGAAGACATATATGAGGCCAACAAACATATGAAAAAATGCTCATCATCACTGGTCATTAGAGAAATGCAAATCAAAAGCACATTGAGATATCACCTCTCAGAATAGCCCTCATTTAAACATCTGGAGACAACAGATGCTGGAGTGGATGTGGAGAAATAGGAACACTTTTACACTGTTGGTGGGAGTGTAAATTAGTTCAATCACTGTGGAAGACAGTGTGGTGCTTCCTCAAGGACCTAGAAATAGAAATTCCATTTGACCCAGCAGTCCCATGACTGGGTGTATATCCAAAGGATTATAAATCATTCTATGGTAAAGACACACACACACACACGTATTTTTATTGCACCATTGTTCACAACAGTGAAGACTTGGAACCAACCCAAATGCCTATCAATGATAGACTGGATAAAGAAAATGTGGCACATATACACTATGGAATACTATGCAGCCATAAAAAGGATGAGTTTATGTCATTTGCAGGGACATGGATGAAGCTGGAAACCATCATTCTCAGTAAACTAACAAAAGAACAGAAAACCAAACACCACATGTTCTCACTCACAAGTGGGAGTTCAACAATGAGAACACATGGACACAGGGAGGTGAACATCACACAATGGGGCCTGTCAGGGGGTGGGAAGCTAGAGGAGTGATAGCATTAGGAGAAATACCTAATGTAGATGATGGGGTAATGGATGCAACAAATCACCATGGCACGTGTATGACTATGTAACAAATAAGCACATTCTGTACATGTACTCCAGAACTTAAAGTATAATAAAAAAAATGATTTTTTTAAAAAAAGAAGTACTTCCCAGCACCCATGATGAGATGATGATATGTTAGAGATTAAGACGAGATCTTCCAGCCCTAATAGAAGAGAATAAAAGAGCAAAGTCTGTGCAGAAGTTAGGAAACACCAAGACCATCAGAAAGAAAAGGCGGATATAAGAATTAGGTTTGGGGAAAAAGGGATAAGAAAGTGAAAAAGGTAAACTTAATGTAATGGTGATTGCATACCAAAAATAGAACCACTTTCTCCACAATTAGGAATTGTGGGGCTGGTGAAAATTGGTGGTTAATAGTAAGCAAAAAAGGATGAAGCCTGAAATACCTGAATTTATTTCCTCTTTCATTGGAGTTTTAATCGGACTCAACGTAAAAGTTGACCCCAACTGTCTTGAACAGTGTAAAGAATAAGAATACAGTCATTTATCCACAGTAAGTTAAAGTCTACTTCACTGTTCTATTTTATGGTTTGTCTAGTTCTGCTATCCTTGCTACCCACAACATTTCAGGTCTAACTAATATTGTCAAGACAACACTCTTTATTAACCAGATTGCAAGTGCCTAGCTAATAGTCTGATATTATTTTGCTTGCATGGTCTTTAATATGTAGGTGTGAAATAAAATCTAAGTAAGCAATATTAAAGTAGGATTGTGTCTTGGAAATAATCTAATAATTACATCTTTATTTTAGTTGGGAGGAAACTGAGACCCAGAGAAATTTGATAATTTGCCTAAGGTCTCATAGCTAGTGGTATTTTGATAAAATGATGATTTTTATAGTCTTTTTTAAAACAGCCATGAATTTTAATTAATCTATCTTGTCTTAGAGACATTAGATTATAATTTGTGAAAACTGACTTGTTTTATTAAATATTTTATTAAGTTTTTAAAATCAATACACACAATTATTTTGAAAGTTTTTTGACAAAACTTTACTATTAACAAGTCACAATGCAATGTGTTTAACACATTGCTCTTCAAAATTATTTTTAGTTTTGGGGGAGTGTACATTTTTTTTTCTTTTGAGACAACGGTATACTTATGAAAGGATTCACAGGAAAAATTTTACATTATGTAAAAATAAAATCTTGGAAAACATTTGTGTCCTTAGCCAAAGAATCATACTCTATGCAGCCCAGACTAAACATTTGTAATATCATTTAACTGATATTTAGTGAGAGAAGTTTAAAAATACTATTTTCTACAGCTTAATTTTGGAAAAGTTTATTATTGACATCAACTCATGTTGCGCTTAAAATGGATATTATTTTAACTTTAGTGGAATAAAATCTATTCATTTCCAAAACATGGTACTTACTGATTCAGAACAGGAGTGTAGGCAGTTTTATCCTCATCAATAATAGTGACCATCAGTGTAATAAGTTGGGGCCAAAAATCCAAATTCTTTGTGGTTGGTCCCTGATCTTCACGAGGAATGTCTTGTTTCTTACTCTGCTCACAAGTTCATGTAACATGTAAAAGAAAAGATTAAATGGGATGACTTTAGTTAGATGTCACTGTCAAAATATCAAAGAAAATGATTATGGAAATGAAATTCTTACATTATGGGAGTCAAAGCTGTTAAACTCAGATTTCTTTTCTTCACTGAATGGCATCCCATAGAATTAACTCACAGTGGCCAGGCTTGTATTTCTAATAACTTTTCAAATTTTAGTTTAACTTCCATTGCCTTTTTTTTTGGTTCTGGATTGGAGATTTCTCCTCACTCTGACAGTTCATGACCTTAGGAGTTATTTTTGTGTAATACATGCCTTTAATGTGGCTTCTTCCAAGGATGAAGATTGAATTTTGTGTGTGCCAAGGTGTTTGTGTGTTTGTGTGTGTGTGTGTGTGTGTGCATAAAACTTATCCTAAATATTTCACTCGAAGTTACATCAGTTTAAAGTATGCACAACTGACAGCTGCCTGGTTGCAGAATCAGTAGTACTGTTAAATCCTACAATATATATGCTGTATGAATTGCCTTGAACTCTCCCTTCTTATGTACAAATTGATCTAGATAACGAAAATTTTGTAAGTTTGCCTTTTCCTTTTTTCCTTTTTAAAAAACATCTTTGAATCTTTCTCAATTTACCACTCTGCTCAAAATCTTCAACTCTCATTCTAAAAAGCAGAATGTGACATAGGATAATCTTGATTTATTTTGAGGTTAACAGAGTACAGTAACAACCTTGAATGTTTCACATATAAATTTCATACTCAACATATGCAATTCTTTACAACATAGAGATAAGTTATTCTGGTCCTTTATTTTGGTGAGTGTTCCTCTTAGAGCACTTCTTTTACATTTACTTGTTAAAATTGAGCAAAAAATACAGGCAGAGATAAATTTTCACTTAACTACAGGACAATTTTTTCTAAATCATTTACAAGCTTATAAGTACAGGATATTTGAAAATATCAACTTATGGCTCCAGAAACTCAAAGACTCCAATGTAAAATGGATATTACATTTTATTTGGCCGAAACTGTTGCCATATCTAATTGCCATGTTTTCTGCTGTGACCAGATCAGCCACCCTCTCTGCTGAAAGGTTGTATATGCATATCTTCCAATGCAAATCATGACATGTAACCATATTTTGTTGAGTTGTCATTTAATTATTATTCTCACTTAACTTGAAAGACAATCCTGTAGTGAATTCACTTACTACTAGAGACCTCTACTCATAGACTATAATGTACTTTTAAGACCATATATTTCCTTAGGGTGCATCCAAGAGTTGTTGATTTACATTTATATTTGAAATGCAACGTATGTTAAAACTTGCAGAACCAAATTAAAATGGTAAAAAAAAAATTAGTGTCTGACATAAAATACTTCAAATATCTAGAATTAATTATAAGCAATCTCCAAAGGATCTTAAGAAGTCTGTATATATGATCCTTAAGAATAACTTGAAAGTTCTTGGCAAGCTTCCTTTTTCAATTCCTGGAGTATATCAGTGAATCTTTAGGAAGAAATAGGCAGTAATGCAGGCTTACAAATGTCAAGATTTGCTGACTTTTAAGTTAAAACTTTTATGAAAATTTATTTTTATTTTGTGAACAAGATGTTGTTATCACCACAATAATGTAATTATTTGTGCATTATATTAAGCTCAATAGATTTCTAAAGGATTAAGAAATCCAGATAACCTCGTGAGTTCTGAAGGCGATAAATAAAACTACTTCTAATGGCCACAGTGGGGAGATATTTGGATTAGAATACTATCATTAATCATCATCAAATGTACATAGCCAAACTATATGTCTTATATATTTTAAGTAATGTGATTAAATGAAAGGAAACTATTATACATGATATTTGTAACATCACAGCCACTTCTCATAATTTTGCAGAGTGACATGAAAAGAAGAGAGATAGAAGTAGTTGAAATATGTATTCATTCCCAAGTCCCTTACCTGTCACAAACTGTACTTCCATCACTCTTTTTTATGACACCAGAAGATTACTGATGATGCTATATTTCACATCATATTATGTTTGTTGCATTAGAATAAATCAAACTGGATGTTGGGAATCACTAAGGTTTTACATAGCACACAATACAATCATAAACCAGGCCTTCCCTGTTTTAATAGCATATTGTAATAGAATGCATGCTTAAGAGATGAGTTATAATTGAGTGTGTTATAATATTTATTTAATTTCTTAAGAATTAAATTTTTCTAATCTTAACCTCTTTTTATGGTAAGGGCAAAAAAAAAAAAAAAGAATTAAATTTTTCTATGTAAATCCTTTTAATATATCCTAGAAATCTAATAGGGCATTTAAACTTACGCTTGGAAAAATTAAGGTTATGGTAGGAGAAATTAAGAAAAACTCATAATAAGTATATTTTCATATTGACTGAAACATTACCATGAATAATGTTATAAACTAACATTTACTATATCAAGAAAATATAGTAATGATTTTAGCCACTATTATAATAATCACTATAATTATAATTGATTTACTAGGCCATATTTTAGTAAATTTATTTTTATTTGTTATTAAATGATTTATAATTGCATCAAGAAGAGATCAATATATAGAAAGAGCCATTACATGCAACAGAAAGTATTGAAATAACAAATGATATCTTCCAGTTAGTAGAACTTATACAGTACTTTCAAAACTGCTATAAAATATTTCTGTGGCATTCAATGTATTCCTTCAATAAACATGTAATTGTGAAATGCTGCTTCTAAAAAACTGAGCAGACGAGGGCTGGGAGGAGACATTTGGTAGAAAAATGCAAAGACGGTCCCGGCGTGCGAGCTCATGCCTGTAATCCCATCACTTTGCGGGGTTGAAGTGAGTGGATCACCTGAAGTCCGGAGTTCAAGACCAGCCTAGCCAACATGGTGAAATCCAGCTCTACTAAAAATTCAAAAACTAGCTGGGCGTGGTGGCATGCACCTGTAGTCCTAGCTACTCAGGAGGCTGAGGCAGGAGAATCTCTTGAACCTGAGAGGTTGCAGTTGCAGTGAGTCAAGATCATGCCACTGCACTCCTGCCTGGGTGACAGAGCGAGACTCCATCTCAGAAAAGAAAACAAAAAGAAAAAGAAAAATGCAGAGACAAGCTATGTAAATACAAAAACACATGACAGATGCATACCATATTTAAATAATTAGTAGTAAAATGGGTTTACCTGCATTTGATGAACTGTGCTTCTCTAACCTTTGCTCTACTGTTGTATGTTAGTACCTCGTACTTACACACACAAGGGCCAATGCTCAAATAACTTAAGAAGTTCTGCTTAAACAAAGTTAAAAAAGTTACTTTCAGATTTCCTGAAGCTTTTAATATGCTAATATGCATGGTGGTTCTCTAAGATTGTGATTCTCCAGCTTTAGTGTATATCAACCTTGGTGGGAATGCTCACAAACACAGGTTGCTAGGTCCCAGCCCCATGGTTCCTGATTCAGTAGGTCTAGGGGAAAGCCTGAAAATGTGTATTGAAAATGATCTTTCATTTAATGCTGGTGTTTATGTTCCAGGAACCAATTTGGGAACCACTACTCTAAGAGGTAATACTATAGCATTAATCTCTCAAATGGATTTGAATCTGGTAAAGCCCTTTATTCCCTTCCTGTTCTCCCACCTCATCATGCAAAACCTTTCACAGGGTAAGTGTTCTTCTGAACATGTTGGGAAACAGAAGACTAGAAAGAAAAATGCAGGGGTCAAATCATGAAAAGTTTTGTGTGTCACGTCAAGGAATTTGCATTTAAACCAAACATGATAAGAACAATCAAAAGATTTTAATCATAGGAGTACTTGGTTACATTTGTGTTCTAAACGACTTGCAGTTTACTTATTAACATCAAGAGTTAAAAAGTAAAATTGTTAGAACTTATTGACTAGTTGGTGAGAGAGAAAAGGAGGAATCTATAAGGTAATTAGGTAGACCCGTCTGAAGTTTCAAAAGGGTTCTGAACCTGTTGACATAGATAAAAGAATTCCAGTATATATGTGGCAGCTGAAATTATGGAGCAAATAAGATTACTCAAGGAAAGAGGAAAAGATATGGGACCACAGACAAAACCTTAGAGAAAACGTCTAAAAAAGAATATGAATAAAATTTTATAAGAGACGTAGGTAAAGGAGAGAGGCTCCTGCTGAAATGGAAGAGAATGGGAACCACAGTCTATATGGAATCATCAGCTTCAAGCATAAATAAGAATGTGACTTGGTGAGAAAAGTTAGCTAGGAATTTCCTTCTTGAAAGAAGAGGTGGTATGCAGTATATTGTAGGAATAATAAAAATTTGAAATAGCACCTTTAAGGAATGAGAGACAGCCTCAAGTTGGACCCATACTGGCATTGCCAAGCAGTGTGTGAGAGCTCTGGTGAGGGTGGCTCTCTGAAATTGTAGTGACACTACGCTGGAGCATTATGAGTTTTCTCTAGCACTGAATCTAGAAATATAAAACCTGGAATGTTGGACGTGCTACTGGAGTATATGATAAAAACAGGAAAGGAGAATGAGATTTAAATATTTGATGAGAATTACTGAAGTGCTAGAACAAATACATATTTCAGTCTGGAGGAAGGAAGAAAACAGGGAAGGGAAGGTGAAGGAACAGATCTAGAGGAAACAAGGAGTGAAACAGGAAGGAGGACAGGAAATTGTGGTCAGTAGGATACTTGTGTTTAGTCATTCAGATTATGATAATGGAGGCAAGAATGGCAATTAGGTGAAGGGCTCTAGAAATGAGGAGGTCTAGGAGAGGCCAAAGGAACTGTGGTATCTCTGAACAGACTTAAAGAATCTGTGTGCTCGTGTGTATGTATAAGTACATGACTTTTGCAATGTGCTTAGCAAGGTAGCTGTGGTCAGCGCATCTAAGCAAAGATTAAAGGTCTTAGCAACAACGTTTGTTGATGCCAAGAATTTGAATAATCAGGACAGGTTAGATATAAAGACACACAAAAAAATGAGATAGATATAAGTCTGAATATTTTAAAAGAGATAAGCCGTAAAATGTGACAAATGCCCATTGATGATAGACTGGACAGGGAAAATGTGGCACATACACACCATGGAATACTATGCAGCCATAAAAAATGATGAGTTCGTGTCTTTTGTAGGGACATGGATGAACCTGGAAACCATCATTCTCAGCAAACTGACACAAGAACAGAAAATCAAACAGCACATGTTCTCACTGATAGGCAAGTGTTGAATAATGAGAACACATGGACACAGGGAGGGAAGCATCACACACTTAGGTCTGTGGGGGTGAAATATGGGAAGGACAGTGCGAGGTAGGGAGTTGGGGAGGGATAACAAGGGGAGAAATGCCACTTATAGGTGATGGGGAGGAAGGCAGCAAACCACACTGCCATGTGTGTACCTATGCAACAATCTTACATGTTCTTCACATGTACCCCAAAACCTAAAATGCAATAAAAAATTAATAAATTTAAAAATAATAAAATGTGATAAATAAGGGACAAGATAAAATACTATTAAATCATTAACTAGATAGCTCTCATATGATGTGTTTGCAACTTCTTCTGATTCTAAATTGATTGTTTACCTATTCATAATTCTGAGGTAAAGAAATCTTCACTATAGAAGTTCATAGGTTAGAAAAATAGGTCCTGTCTCATGAGTTTTGAGAAAGGAGATCAGCAGGACTTGTTCTCCAAATAAGTGGGGTTATGATCCCACTGATCAAAACAGCATCTGGTCAAAGGAGGATGCAGTAAAGAAACCAGCTCAAACCAGCTAAAATCAAAATGGGGATGAAAGCAACCTCTAGCTGCCCTCACTGCTCATTGTTCACTAATTATAATGCGTTAGCATGCTACAAGACACTCCCAATAGCGCCATGACAGTTTACAAATGCCATGGCAATGCCCAGAAGTTACCTTATGTGGTTTAAAGGAGAGGAACCCACAGTTCCAGGAACTCCACATCCCTTTTCTAGAAAATTATTTAGCATGAAATTAAGGAGTAGCTATAAATCTAGCTAATTGGTGCTAAATCCACAAGTGCTACTCTGCCTATGGGGTAGCCCTACTTGCCATGGAGCAGCCATTTTCCTGTACTCTGTTGCTCTAATAAATTTGCTTTGCTTTCACTTTACTGGTTGGCTCATTTTTTAATTCTTTCCTGCACGATGCCAAGAACACTCCTTGGCTGGGCTCCAATGCTGGGGTTCACCTACATCAGTTTTAGAAGTAGAACCTAAAGGTTCAGAAAGCCAGGGGATCAAGGATCCTTGGGAAGAACAATGTGGACATCTTACCAGCTAGGGAAATATTCTACACTTACATAGGACTGAGAAAGAGAATTTCTCTAAGTGCTCTTCCCTAGCTCAAGGTAACCTGTTGGAACATTCCTGACATCAGTAGATCCACACTCCTTATTTCTCTCTTCCAAATACTGTTGCCTTTACCTTACTACCTAATTCTATCTCCATTACTTCCAAAAGCAGAAAAAGAATCATCGTTTCAACTCATTCCAATTCAATTCTCATTTTAAAAAAAACCTGTTAGCTGTGAAGACTGAACACACAAATGAATAATGCCTAGACCATATCTGATAGAACTCTGGCCCACTATCTCTCCATCAACAAGTCTAGGAGGCAAAACCACAACCTTTGCAGCAACTGACCCAGAATGGTAAGGATTTGGTCAATGGCTGCCAGCTTCCTTATATTTTGTCCTAAGTTTTACTAACAAGAGAAAGCCAAATACACTCCCTAAACAAATCACACAGGATATGTCACTTCTATTTAGCTGACTTCTGGCTTTCCTATGCTAACATGCTCCAAACACTGAGGCCTTCCACGTTTTTTATTATAAGGCTTTTCTACTTTCCTGCCTGACTTTGAATCTCTGCCAAATGCTACTGATGGCAGCTGACTTTATTGCTATAGCAATGTCCGAATAAACTGTCTATTCTCCATGGGATATTCTTCATTTATTTCCAAATATTAAAGCCAAATACTATATCATCATTTTAGAGACAAGTAAATGGAGGGTTATCTTAATTTCCACATCCTCTTAACTGAAAATCAAACAATTTAGTAGCCTCTGTTTCTCCTCTTTGCCTCAACTCCAATACCTGGTAAAATTTATAGACACAGATGGCAACCATCACCTCACACTAATAATAATAAGCTAATTTTTACACTGAGTTATATATCTTGAATGAGAAGGAAAACTTTTAGAGAACAAAATGACCAATAACTTTGTTAAATGCCTCTGCACCTCCTGAGTTCTCACCTATCACAACTACTGAGCACTTATTCATTTGCAGTTTGAGAATTATAGGCGCAATCAAGGTCTAGCTGTAAGTGAATTTCCATTTGATTCCTCCCCCCTAGTTTTAGAGCATTCTTTTGTTCTCCTTTTATTGATATATAATAGTTTACATATTTATGGGGTACATGTGAGTGTTTGTTGCATGCATAGAATGTGTAATGATCAAGCCAGCATATTTGGGGTATTCATCGCCTTGAATGAATATCATTTTTATTTGTTGTTTATAAGTATAGTGACCCTAGTATACTATCAAACATTAGAACTTATTTCTTGTATCTAACTACATGTTTATATCCAAAACCAACCTCTCTTCATCCTGCCCTCCTCACCCTCACCACAACCCACCCTTCCCAGTCTCTGATATCATTCTAGTGTCTATTTCCACGATATAAAGTTTCTTAGCTCCCACATATGAATGAGAATATATGGTATTCGTCTTTCTGTGCCTGGCTTATTGTACTTAATATAATGACCTCCAGTTCCATACATGTAATCGCAAACAACAGGATTTCATCATATTTATGGTCAAGTAGTATCTTATCCATTGTTCCCCTGATGACCACTTAGGTCTGTATCATGTCTTTCCCTAGTATTGAAGGACTTCCAGTACTATGTTGAATAGAAGTGGTGAAAGTGGGCATCTTTCTTTCACCATGGGCACTTAGTCGATTCTGTATCTTTCCACTCTTCTTTGTGAATAATGCTGCAATAAACACTTGACTGCATGTTTCCCAGTAGTGGGATTGCTATATCCTATGGTAGTTCTGTTTAGTAGTTGTACTAATTTACACTCCCACCAACAGTGTATAAGAGTTCCCTCTTCCTCCTGTCCTTGCAAGCATCTGGTATTTTCTGCTTTTTAAAATTAAAAATAAAACTACCATGTGATCCAGCTGTCCCACTATATATATATATATATATACAAAAGATATCAAATCAGCATGTTACAGAGATAGTGACACTCCCATATTCTCTGTAGCATTATTCACAGTAGCCAAGATATGGAATCAACTTAAGTAGCCATCAACGAATGAATAGATAAAAAGCATACATATGTATACACACAATGAAATCCTATATAGCCTTAAGAAAGGAAGTCTTGTTACATGGATGAACTTGGAGAACATTATGTTAAGTTGATTAAGCCAGGCACAGAAAGACAAATATCACGCTCATGTGTGGAATCTGAAAAAGTTGATCTCATAGGAGTAGATACTAGAATAGTGTTTAACAGTTGCAGGGGTAATTGGGGTAGGGTTGGGAGTGGGAGCTTGGAGGGCTGTTGGCCAAAGAACACAAAATTTTGGTTAGAAGGGATAAATTCAAGAGATCCATTGTATAACATATTTACTATAGTTAACAGTATACTGTATTCTAGAAAAATGCTGACAGTAGATGTAAATTTTTCTCACCAAAAAATAATAACTATGTGAGGCAATGTATATGTCAATTAGCTAGATTGAGTCATTTCACAAAGTATATACCTTTCAAAACATCATGGTGTGCTTGATAAATAAATTCAATTTATCTTTCAATTTAAAAAATCATAGTAATTTTAAAATCCATGCCAAAAATACCTTGAGAAAAGTGTGTATTGCAACTTACACAGAGAATGCAAAAGAAACATACTGGAGCCGATATTCACAGCTCCTATAGACCAGTGTTTTTCTAAGTGTGGTCCCTGGATCTTCTACATTAGAACCATGTAGGTGGCTTGCTAGAAATACAGTTGATTTCAGAGCCTCTATGTAGACCCACTAAATCAGGATAACTAAAATTATGGTCCACAAATTTGGCCCTACATACACAGCACTCCTCTTATGAAGTCTCATGTTCATAGGAAAAGGTCACTGCTAAATTATAATAAAGTCAGGTAAAAATAGGACTGGCTTTTCAGAAACAAGAGTAATACACTTACTTCTGGGTGCCAGTATCAGTCATGGGTTTGCTAGATTTTGCATTCTGTCATGATAACAAAAGATTTATCTTTCACCTTCCCACCTGACAAAGTTCCAATTACACACAATTCCCTAATTTTAAGAGGAGGTGAAATATTTTACTAGATATTTATGTAGTATCCTTTCCAGCTGTTGAAAGACTTTGATACTAGATCCTATATAAAACATTGCTTTCAAAATTAACAGTACACTTAAGAGATTACCAGTTTTCTTAAATAACATAATAGACTGTTGCTATTCACAAATGAGAACAAAAAAACACACTGAATAACTAGCAGTCTTAAGAATAATTATCAAAAGCTAAAAATACATGAATTTGGTTAGAAACAAAACTAGGAATTTCCATATATCAGAATATTTCAGTTTCATTAAAGTAAAATATTCAATAATCTTCACAGGGACCTTTAAGTCTCAGTAAGTCAGAGGTATCCTGACATTTAAACTGCCAAAACTGCATTTCAAAGTGTTTGAGCACTCTAAGTGGTTTTTAGCATCTCTAAAGGGTTCCTTGAATTTGAATAGACTGTAGATAGTTAATTAAACTATACATAATTATAAAATATTACAATTCTGAATATGGATTTTTAAATATATAAATTATGTTACAGTATGGTATAACAGAAAAATAGTGATTGAACATAGGATCAGAAATGTACACTCTGGTCTCAGCTTACCATTGATTTGTTGTATAAATTTGGGCAAGGAATCTCTAGTATCTTCAAACTTTAGATTCCTAATATTCAAATGATAATATATACATATATATGCATTTCTGTTTCTGATAATATAGCAAGTATATGTGTAAAATATATTTAAAAGTATGTATTTATTACCATCATAGGTAATATTTACATTTAATTAAATTTATGATATATGCTCTAGTAATTGACAAGGTCTTTAGGATCCAAGAGACATGCATATGAAAGTTTGTTGAATACAAAACACTACCATTTTAGTAAACTAATACCTGCTCTTTTCTCTTTATGTCAATTATACTTGTATTAAAAAAGAAAAATACATAGATCATGTCTGGCTGACATTTATTTTCCGTTTCAGATATCACCTCTTTAAAAGCAACGGTAGTGCTTAGAGCAAAGGTAACAAACTCAGGAGTAACATGATATTTGATTTCAAACACGTGATGGGTTGTTATACAGAAGACTAAAAGATAACTTGGATTTGTTTTGGGGGTCAAGAAAATAATACTAATACTTGTGAGTAAAATGTTCAACAGAGAAGACTTTAGTATAACATAATAAAAATGTTCTAGTATCAGATGTCTCCAAATATTATAACTGTCCAAGTACATAGGGGCACCTCAACATAAAAACATCATTTTTTTTTCCAGAAAATCCTGTACCAAAAAAAAAAAGTCATTCTCTATATTGTATCTAAAAATTGATTACATGGCCTGTGACTTTGTTTTTAATATGAATTTCTATGATTATATGCTGTAACTAAATTCACAGACATGAAAACATAATCCATAAGTGATATAGTCTAAATGTTTGTGCCCTCCCCATGGGGAAATTCATACACTGATACCTAATCACCAATGCAATACTATTAAGAGGTGAGGCCTTTGGGAATTGTTAGGTCATCATGGGGCTGGAGCCCTCAATAAGGGGATTAGTGTCCTTAAGAGGCCTGAGGGAGCTGGTTCACTCCTGCCTTGTGGGGACACAGAAAGATGGTGCTATCTATAAGAAACAGGCTCTTATCAGACACCAAATCTGCTGGCACCTTCTTCTTGGACTTCCTAGCCTCAGAACTGTGAGAACTAAATTTCTACTGCTTACAAATTACCCAGTCTAAGGAATTTTCTTATAGCAGTCTGAATGGATTAAGACAAGTTTTAAGTGTTTCATAGGATGTGGATGAAAATGTATGGTTACTGTTTAAAAGAATGGACAGTTTTAAAAGCTCCACATGGTGACAGAGACTAAATAGCTGCTCACTAAATCTGTTGCTCCTTTTTCTTGGGTTCACAGCTAAAAAGTGTAGAGGGTTAAGGATAATTTCAAATTATTTGTCAGTTCTTCCTTCAAAAGGTATGTCTGTTTTCCTCTCCTTGAACATAGGAGACTTTGACCAACAGAATATGGCAGAAGTGACCTATATCTGTTTCCAGGCTGTAGTCGTAAGAAACTGGCAATTCTCAATACTTGTCTCTGGGAACATCTGCTCTTAAAATGTAGCCATTATGCTGTGAGGAAGCCCAAGCAGCCCTATGGGGCTGTGGCTGGTTCTTTCTGCAGGCTCTGAGAGAAAATCTATTTCATAATTCTTTCCTAGCACCTGACAGCTGCTAGCCCATGACATTCTTCCATGTGCAGCTGTGTAACACCAATCTCTGCCTCTGTCTCACAAGGGCTTCTTCTCTCTGTGTGTCTGCTCCTTTTCTGGCTCCCTTAAGAATGTCTGTCACTGGATTTAGGGTCTCTTCTAATCTAGGAGGATCTCATCTCAAGATGATTACCTTAGTTACATTTGAAAAGGCACTTATTCCAAATCAGGTCACATTCTGAGGTTCCGGGTGAAAAAGTTTTTTTTCAGGGACATCATTAAACCGACTAAACTCAACATCTTTTACTGAGACAACTCTTAAAAGATGTTTTATGTGGTTTTCAATGGGTTCTCAGAGAAACAGAGCACAGATTTACCAGCTCACTGTAGCACATGTTATTGCTTTTCTTTATTCCTTAAGTCATTTTCTCTGCATATTCAGCTTCTCTTTTCTGGGGTCACATCTCAAATAAACTACCTTCAAGTTTCTCTTAGGCTCTGCTCTCAGACAACCCAAACTAGGACAGGAAGACTATTTGAGTATCAGGGAGACTGGTTTCTACACTTTCATGACAAAGAATAAAACTTAGTATTCATATTTAAGTTTAGGTTTATTTGATTTAGCAGCTAGTTTTACCTTAATACAATTCCATTGTTTTTTTTTTATAAAATTTAAACTCTTATATGCTTTTCCTGGTTATATTTCAGGTGTCATCCAAATTTCCCTTATGTTTCTGTCATTGTTATCTTCTCAAAAATCCCTTTTCGGCTTTAGAGGAATCTTAAAATACTGTAACCCTTACCTTTTTTTTCTTAAACTTAGGTATTCTTAGATGTTTCAGGAAACTGATTTTTAGATATTTTATCTTTGAAATAAACATAAATAATTTCTCTTCAATCCTTGAATTCCTACATTTATCTATGGGAAAATTAAAAATTTCTTTGAAAGGACACAGTTACTACTAGACACTACCTGAAGGCAATTTGAATGGTATTCTATGTCCATTTCCAGGAATTAAGGATTGTCTTAAAGACGAAAAGAATACAGTCTCTCACTCTAAATGCAAAATACTCAAGGAAATGTAGCAGTCAGAAGGAGAAAATGTTATGATTTAAAAAAAGGGGAAAATTTGCTGCAAATGTGTTTGTTTTCTATTGCTGTGTAACAAAGTGCTACAATTTTGGCAGCTTTAAAAAATATGTATTTATTGTTGCACAGTTTCAATGGGTCGGGAACCTAGGCACAGCTCCACTGGGTCTTCTGCTCTACCTTTCAGAGGGCTGAAATCAAGCTATCGGCTGGGGCTGGTGTGTCACTGAGGTTCGGAGTCCTCACACAAGCTCACATCGTTGGCAGAATTAATTTCCTTGCATCTGTCCAATTCATGAAAGACCAGAAGAACAATGTATCTGACCTCAGAAAAGGCTGAAGCCCCCTTTTAAAGAGCACACCTGATTAAATCAGACTCACACCATGTAATCTTTCTTTTCATGGATTCACTTCAAACTTACTAGGGACCTTAATTACGTCTGTGAAAATCCTTTACCTTTAACATACAAAATAATCTAAAAGTGATTTTATATTTGTTGTTTTTGTTTATGGTTTTTGCCCTACTCTATTGGCTAGAAGCAAGACCCAGGTTATGCCAACATTCAAGGGAAAAGCATTATACAATAGCATTACTCATTGGTGGTTATTTTAGAATTCTGCCTACCATGAAGGGTTAAATTTATTTTAACACTTCATTCAGAGAAAACTTATGTTAAAAAATCCAAGTTTATCTTCTCCATGGTAGATTAGAAATTTTGAACAAACCTCTCATTTGATACAACTGAGGTACTAAATGAGAGGCTGCAATTTGTAAACTCTATAACCAAGTGGAAAACATCTGAGTATTATCTAGTGAAGTCAATTACACACATATCCTAACTTTCTGTAATTCTACTTACAGGTATACATCTTAGAGAAATTCTTGCACTTATTAACTAGAATACGTATACAGGACTGTTTAGAGAAACACTGTTTACCATAGCCACACCTCCTCAAACTGGAAAGCATCTAAATCTCTATCATCTATAGAATATATTAGTAAGTTGCGGTTTATTTATATAATGAAATTCCTAAAGAACAGTAAAAATACATGATCAGCTCTTTCATGGATACTGCAGTGCTCTGCTCAGAATCTCTCCAGAGCTTAGCACCAATCCCTTTGTGATGGCAGCGGCAGCCCATCTGGAGAGGCTGCTATGAAGACAGAAGCTGCAGCCAGGGAGGTGCAGCCAGGACTGCATGCTCCACAGAGCTAGCAGGAGCTGGAAACAGGCAGAAGCCCCAAAGCCTTTCAAGTTGGAGGGATGGGAGTCCCAGGCCCCTGGGTGCAGATGCAGACATAAGCATTCCTGAGCTCAGGGGCCCTGGAAGGCCTCCCTTCCCCTGCAGGCTAAGAAATGCCTGCACCCACTGCCCGGCCTCTTCCCACTTTTTGTGCCTGCTCCAATTCTGAAGCAAAGTTGAGGCTGAGCCTGGGAACTGTTATGACCTGGCGGTGTGTTTGCAGGCTGGGGGTGGTGCTAAAATGCTAGCACCCTGTTGCCCTGGCCCCTCCAGACTTTGGGAGCTGAGGAGCATGGGAGGGAGGCTGGGGTTGCGGGTACTGAGGGTAGCTTGGTATGGGCCTGCAGGTGCCCCTCAGTACAAACAGCCTTAACATATGCATTACTTCCCATATTATAATGGTTTTTTTGTGCTGAGAACACATAAAATCTACTCTCTCAGCGATTTTCAAATATACAACATATTGTTATTAATAATAGTCACATGTTGTACAATACATCTTTTGAACTTTATCTAACTAAAATTTGTGTCCTTTGACCAACATCTCCCCAATCTCCCCTCCCTCAGCCTCCGGTTACGATGACTTTATGAACTGTTTCTTTGAGTGGAATTATTTTTCATTCCACAAATAAGTGGACATGAGATCATGCAGTCTTTGTCTTTCTATGCCTGGCTTATTTCACTGAACATAATGTCTTCCAGGTTCATACATGTTGCTGCAAATGACAGGATAACCCTCTTTTTTAAGTCTCCATAGTATTCTAGTGGGATATATATATATATATATATATATTACCATTATTCAGGAGTATTTTATTTCAAAGCTGTAGTAAAGCCATAAACAAATCTTGAATATCAAAAAATTATACATGGAAATAAGATTAGAGAAGCCAAACAGAATGGCAAGGCTTTTAATTATATCACATTAAAACTTTTTGGAATAAAGTTTCTTAACCACAATTAACTACTGAACTAAGAACTGCTTCTAAGCCTCAGGCCATTCAAAAAAGTCTTGAGATGAGCTGGGTATCACCGCTTTATTCGCTTTGGCAACTCAACGGGGTGCTATGTTGATCACAAGAATGGGGGAAGATAGTGCAACTGCGTAATTGGACCTAAGAGCTTACATTCTATACATTTCCTTCAAATGTTTGATAATCATTCCAGTTATGCTGAATGAAATATCAGGCATCAAAAGACAAATACCACATGATATCACTCACATATGGAATCTAAAAAAGTGGTTCTCATAGTAGCGGAGAGTAAAATGATGGTTACCAGGGGTTGGAATGGTCGGCAGAGGTGGGAGTTTGGGTTGTGGAGACCTTGATTAAAGGATACAAAATTTCAGTTAGATAGGAGAAATAAGTTCACAAGATCGATTGTACAACATGGTAATTATAGTTAATGACAACATGTTGCATTCTTGAAAAGTGCTAAGAGAGTGGATATAATCTCACAACAAAAATCATAACTACGTGAGGAAATGCATAAGGTAATTAGCTACATTTTGTCATTCCACAATGTACATATACTTCAAAATAAAATGTTGTACAGAATGCATATGATTTCATGTCAACTAAAAAATTTTTAAGTTTAAAATTAGTAAAAAATTTATATTTTAATGAAGGATATATTAATTTTTAGAATTATAATTCATTGAGTTTTTTAAAAAATAGTTTTATTATATAAATGAGAAATTCAGATACTTATACCATATTCAGATACTATTTGAATGTAAGAGACCCTTACTGAAGTTCAAAAAACCAGAAATCTCTCTGGAGTGCTGACTTGTAAACCAAAATCTATAAATAAAAATATGACAACATGTCAGATTAGAAATCCGAATGATCAGCTAGAAAACACCGTATTTGTGTTTTATCAAAACTAGTCTGAAAGTCAAGAGGCAGAAAAGGGCAATTCAATGTGAGTTAGCACCGAAGCAGTGGCAGACATGATTGTATCATGACATAACTGTCAGATTGCTCATTGTCAGGGAAGACTGCTCATTGTCAGGGAGTTTTAGAATTGAAAGAGAACTTAAAAATTTCAAGTCCTGATTTTTCCTAGCCTTAATGACAAGTAAATACATTTAATCTACATGTCTAAATGTCTCTATTTCATTATAAGGTATGTACTGATTTTATGTAGTGAACTAAATCACTTGAGGGTGATTCAGGATTCCAAAATTTATCTCAGGGTTACCAACAACAGACAGTCCCTAGGGCTTTGCTGTTCTTAAAATGACTATTTTTCAGTATTTAACAGCCAGGCTAAAGGGGGTCAAGAAAGAGAATGGATATCAGTTCAACTTGACGCTTTGTGAATAGATATAGTAAGCCACCATATTGGCTTTTTCTCCCATCTGTGCATAGAAAGAGATGGAAATAGTTAATAAAGCACTAAGAGAACATTAAGTGCTGTAGGAATGCCAAGTGTTGTCTTGATAGCAGTCCCACAATATGTGAGTTATAGCACAGAAAAACTCAACGGACACTATTAGGTACAACCAATGAGCTCCAAAGAAACCAGTGTGGCCTATTATTTCTGAACACCCTTAAAAACGCAAGGAGAATATGTAGTCAACACTAAACGGAGGATCCTTGGCTAACCAGAGATTGTAATACAGAATACTAGAAACAAGTGAGATGAGTAACTAGAAGAGCACAGATAGGCCCACATACCCTTTTGGTTTCTCTCCCTATCTCAGGCTCAACAAAGTTACAACCCCTTTTTAGGCACGCAAGTTGACTAATCTGAGTGTCATTTTTTCTTCATTGTTTATCCATGCATTGGTGAAATAACGTCAGTGAAATCGTGATAAACAAAATATAGAAAAGATAGCCGAATAACCTTTTCAACTAGATAATTCATCTATAAATAACTAAAGGGAGGCCAGGCTTTGTTCATACCCTATCTTTAATTTTATAGCTGAGAGCAGCTAACTGGAATTTCCTTCTGGATTTACCAATTCATTAGGTAGATATAAAATTTGTGGTGCATTTTTAAAATTCTGTGACTTCTTATTAATGCCTGAATCATTACTTGCAAGTTTAGTGTTGCACAGGGAACAGTGATCTAAATAGTCAATTACCAATTTAATTGAAAATGTGGCTGTTATGCTGGATTGAAATAAGCAAGTAAAGAAACCAAAGGGCTTCCGCAAAGGCAATGTTTTTGTTGCAGGAGAAAGTCTACAAATTAACCTTATCCCAAATAATTAACAGTTCAAAACTACCAATAATAACATGAAATTCAAATGCAAAATCTTATTCAACTGATGTCCTCTATCATTCAACATTTTTTTTTTGGTTAACATTCTTTGATCCCAGAAGGTCTATTTCTATAATCTAATTTTAGCTATCAAAACACAGGGATGTTTACTTTTATCAATTGCACTAACTAGAGAAAATGTATTTTTTCTTCTCATTTTTAACTCTGAAGGATTTTATAAGTTATACTTCAACAAATCATTACTTCATGGAGGAGATGATTCTAATGGTTCTTCCTTTACCAACAAGCTATGCTAAAATTTATCTACAATTGTTTAACATGATTATGTCCTACCAATACGTTTGCTCTTTGGACTTTGTGAAATAGACTCCTTAGCTCTAACATTTGAAAGGATATCACTGGAATTAATGAGTGCCTACTCCATTTCATTTACTAAAACAAGAGCTTTGCAATCATGATAGACATCTATTGCAATTGCCTGTTTAATTGCTGGGTCAATTCTGCTATATGCCTGATAGTGCAAATATCAGGCATATAGGAGACACTCATGAAACAGTACTTACGAAAATTAACATAAATTAGATGTCAGCATCACCATGTTGTAGGGTGGGGAAACTGAGGCACAGTGAAGTTAAACAATTCTCCTTGTATTTTTAAGGGTGGTAAAAAATAGCAGGCCACATTGGTTTCTCGGGGTCTCATTGGTTGTACCTAATAGCACTTGTTGAGTTTTTCTGTGTCATAACTCACATGTTGTGGTACTTCTATAGAGCTAACACTTTTCATTTCTACAACACTTTTGTCAGGAGAAAAAATATGCAAAGCACCAAGAGTCACTTCATAGAGGAGATAACATCTGATTTAATTATAGAAAGAAGATTAGATAATTTAGAAGGCTTCTGTCGGAAAGGAAAGGAATAAAAGAAAACATTATAATTCTCACTGTAGCAGACAACATATTTCACTGGAGCTGTGAACAATTCATTCTTTAGATAACACGACTCTTCGATAGTCAATAATAGTGGCCCAGTGCCACCTATGTCTTAACATGGACCCAAAAACATAGGGTAACGTGTCAGTGGTAAGAAACTCTGGCTAGTAATCTCTGAAATGCATGTTTGAGACTAGGGTGAGGCAAATGAGGTGTCCTTGATTGCAGAATTTAAGGGTCAACCATGTACTTGCATGACCCTGAAAGCCTCACCCTCGTGGACCCTAGTTGCATCCCAGCTGAAGTTTTTTAATACAATATGAACATCACCATTTGTTCTGAGTTCCAGAGTTATGTTTTCCAATACAATAGCCACTAGCCACATGTGACTATTTAAGTTTAAAATAATAATAAATAAAGTCTAAAATTCAGTATTTCAATTGGTCTAGGTACAATTCAAGTGCTGAACAGCTACATGTGGCTAGAGGCTTCCATATTAGACAAAATATTTCTACCGTCACAGAAAATTCTATGGGACAGAACTGATTTGGCTCAGGCTACAATCTAAGTACAAATGCCTTAGTTTTAACTGAGACTAAGTGCTATAATGGACTCCAGAATGAAGGATAGGATAAAAGCATCATTTATTATGCCATAATTTGTTGAATCATTTGCATTGTCTAGAAACTTTTAAAGATTTTTGATTCATTCATTCTATCAGTATTTATGGAGCAGATACCTTGTGGAAAGCACGACGTATGGACAAGGGCAAGAAAACAATTCTCAAAGATGAATCAAATTCAGATTCTCCCTTCAAAGGGCATAATGGGAAAGCTAAGACTTGCAAAAAGTAACATTAACATAAAGTGGAACACACTCCCAAAAAGGAATGAAGGGTGGGGAGAAATTATTTACTGTTAAATCTATCAAGAGTTTGTTATAGAAAAGATGAGATTTACATTGAGCCTTTATGAATAGGTAACATTGGAAAATGTAAATATAATAGCAGGGAGACTACTACCTTTTTAGTGAGAAAAATCACATTTAGAGGAAAATCTGAGGCATACATGGGAAGAACTATTTGGTTGGCTTGGAATATAAAGCGGGTAGGCGTTGGCATATTTCCTATGTTTTATTGGTATTTTCTGTTCTGATTGCTTCTGAGAAACTATTTTAATATGAATACAACTTTAACACTAATAGATTTATATTAATAAATAATCATCATGTCATTAATCTGTCTGATCTTATGCATAATTAAATTACATGAATCATAAGGTCACTGCATTCCCTGAGGTTCAATGATAGTCAGTCAGTTTTCCTATGAGAAGCTAGTTGTGGGAGAGCTCAACAATTCCTGGTCTAACTGGCTCTTAATGAACAGTATCCTGCTCTGCTTTAACAGGGACGTTAGGGCCTTGCAGTTGCCAGACAACTGAGGGTATTCCACGCGCATAAAGAGCTGTTCAAATATGCTTTAAAGATAGTTAGCCATTTTTCACAAAAATGCTGCATTAACAAAACACCATTCATTGCCAAGATGATATTTAGTAAAAAAATAACTGAGAGCTCTTTTTTTTTTCAACAGTACGTCAGATTTGTTTCTTCCGGCAAACCCTGCTTTTCTCAATTGCTGTCAATAGCCTGGGTCAAAGAGTTAATTAATTTTAAATAATATTGCTTAAGAGATAATATTTACCATTGTAGCACACATACCTTGTAAACCTAAGATATCAAAAAATAATAACGAAAAACTACAGTGGGTTAAATGTACCACATACAGATGGATGTATGTGTGTTCATATACACATAAGTAAAATAGAGTAAAGTGTTTTCAGGTAGGAATGCTTTAAATCCAGGGATTTAAAATTGGGCTGGATAAATGAATCTCAGGTAAAGTACAAAGCATGATTCAAATCCACATCTGTAAAGTCATAAGGAAAATCTGAAGAGCGCTGAACATAAATACCCTAAGCTTCCAGCTTTTAAAAAACATTTTGCCATGTTATGGAAATATATCTGTTATATAGCAAGCAGAAAATGCATCACCCAAATTATATGTAGATAAAACATCACAATAAATTCTAAATAACAGAATAATCATAATAAACAGATGCTTTTAAAATAAAAATAAGGTCTCTTCATCTAACCTCTGTTAGATACCATCTTCTAGATGCTGTATTTTAAAAGAAGTCATTAATAAAAATAGGACATGAAAATAATACATCCAAGAAAAATACCAAATAGCTCTTTTTCCGTGGAACAATCAAACTATCAAACTCTCCTGGAACACTCTTTCCCAATGTGCTGCAAAGGTTATAAAAGTTAACATAATTCTAAATGTCTTCAAAATGGAGAATTGAAAATTATATATTTTCTTTCCTTTATGAAAACTTATGATGCTTTTACAACTGAGAAAGATGAGTAGCCCAGGTACTGAACCTCCAGGAGGACACAGTACAACTAAAAAAGTTCTAAAGAATATACGATGTTCACCAAGTGGGACTGTTTCTTGTGTCAAGTTTGTTTTTGTTTTTGTTTTAAGTGGGGATCAGTGCAAGTGAGGAGACTAGGAAATTTGTCCCATGAGGGCCAACTAGAAAGACTCTGACTCCTTCATTATAAATCCTGAGTCTCCCAAGACTCAGAGTTAACACATAAAATCATAAATCAATATGGTCTTATATGCTATGCCAAATTCCTAGGTAATACAAAAGATACCTTATAAGTTAAATTAATTTGGGCAAATAAAAACTTTGGGAGGTGATAGATATGTTTATGGCCTTGATGGTGGTGATGCTTTCATGGGTGTATATTTATCCCCAAATTAATCAAGTTATATAGACTGAATATGTACAGTTCTTAGATATATTAATCACACCTCAACAAAATGGTTTTAAAAAAGAGGAAAACTACTTTAAATTCAAGGATCATGTGTAATAATCAGAGAAACACCTTTCCCCAAGGTACTATGAAAATAAGAGGGAGACTTCCAGTGGATACAAAGAACTTAGCCTCCAAAAAGGACCAGCTGGCCAGAGGGGAAGGGTTATACAGAGAAAAGGATCTCAGTGGGGAGCTGGCATTCAGCCAAGACAGGAACAGAAAGGACGCAGGAAAAGACTGAGAGGACCATGAAAACAGTCCAAGCCTGCAGCTGAGTTTGCAGCTCTGCAGATCTGAGGGGGAGAACTTTCTTTCTCTAAATGGCAAAAAAGAAGAAAAGGCTGTCAAAATTGGAATGGCAGTTGAGCTGTACAATCTTAGATTCTTTGCAATCTAATCAGAGCTGTTGCTGCAGACACAGTGCTGGCGTCAGCATCAACATATGGAAAAGCATTCATCTGCACAGTGGTTATGCCCCAGTTTGATTGTTTTTATATCCATCTACCAGTAGCTCTAGTATACTATAATTAGACTCATTAATAGTTTTCTAATTCACATAGCTATTGATCAATGAGAATCAATCACTAGATAAGTATGTTACTGGCACTATCTAGACACAAATTACATTCAATAAGTTTCATTAAGTCACTTAATGGGACTATCTTAAGTACAACCAGTACTATATTCCACTTCTAGTGGCCTAACATGAACCTTAAATAAGGGATCGCTATTTTCCATAAAGGTTTTAGATGTCTTTTTTTTTTTAATTATTATACTTTCAGTTCTGGGGTATATGTGCAGATCGTGCAGTATTGTTACATAGGTATACATGTGCCATGGTAGTGGTTTGCTGCATCTATTGCCCCATCATCTACATTAGGTATTTCTTTCTCCTAATGCTATCCCTTCCCAATCCCCTCATCCCCCGCTATTCCTCCCCTACTACCCAACCTCCTAGGCTCCAGCGTATGATGTTTGCCTCCCTATATCCATGTGTTCTCATTGTTCAACATCCACTTATGAGTGAGAACATGCGGTGCCTGGTTTTCTGTTTTGTGTCAGTTTGCTGAGAATAATGGTTTCCAGTTTCATCCATGTCCCTGCAAAGGAGATGAACTCATCTTTTTTTTTAATGGCTGCAGAGTATTCCATGGTGTATATGTGCCACATTTTCTTTATCCAGTCTATCACTGATGGGCATTTGGGTTGGTTCCAAGTCTTTACTATTGTGAACAGTTCCACAATAAACATACATGTGCATGCATCTTTATAGAATGTTTTATAATCCTTTGGGCATATACTCAGTAATGGGATTGATGGGTCAAATGATATTTCTATTTCTAGATCCTTGAGGAATTGCCACAGTGTCTTCCCTGATGGTTGAACTAATTTAACTCCCACTAACAGGGTAAAAGCATTCCTATTTCTCCACATCCTCTCCAGCATCTGTTGTCTCCTGATTTTTTTAATGATTTTTTAACTGGCGTGAGGTGGTATCTCAATGTGGTTTTGATTTGCATTTCTGTAATGACCAGTGATGATGAGCTTTTTTTTCATATGTTTGTTGGCTGCATAAATGTCTTCTGAAAAGTGTCTGTTCATATCCTTTGCTCACTTTCCAGGACATAGGCAGGGCAAGGACTTCATGACTAAAATACTAAAAGCAATGGCAAGAAAAGCTAAAATAGACAAGTGGCATTTAATTATACTTAAAAGCTTCTGCACAGCAAAAGAAACTATCAATAGAACCAGCAACCAACAGAATGGGAAAAAGTTTTTGCAATCTACCCATCAGACAAGGGGCTAATATCCAGAATCTATGGAGAGCTTAAACAAATTTACAGGAAAAAAACAAACAATCCCATCAAAACGTGGGCAAAGGATATCTTATTTAGATTTGTGTGAGTTTGCTCCAACAAAAAAAGTCACTAAAGTGAAGTCTTACTGTCCGTCACTAAAAGTATAAACTGTCA